>OMKZ01035471.1:49248-79720 GCA_900302535.1 Neoniphon sammara | reverse complement strand
TTATATTTCGAAAGCTGCAGCTGCTGCTACAGTTTACAGAACTGGATAACAACTAACACAACTGCCACCCAGCATATTGATCAATGCGACTACCTGAGGGATGGTGAGTGGCCAAGACACTCATACACATACACACACACACACACACACACACACACACATACACACACACACACACACATACACACACACATGGACACTGCCTCTGACACATTCACTCCCTTACAGGTTGAACAGTCAGGACCATGTGTTAGGCCCAGATGGGGCTGCTCTATTACTCTGCTTGGCTGGACTGGACTGCGTTGATGCACAATTCTAAAGCTCCTAACAGTCATTTTCAAACTATTCTTGCTAAGGTCTGCAAAGTTATACAGCCAGTCTTCGCTATGATGATCTACAACTATGCATGTTATGCTTAACGCCCCCCTGCAGGGAGCTCACAGTGAAATGAGTGCAGCATGGCACTAACACTTCCAGGGTGTGGAGCTTCAAACCCATGGGGGGCTACGTATGCTAAATAAAAGTATGCACTCATTGAACTGCAAGAATATTATTATAATTCCTTGGTTTACAGGGCCAAGCAGGAATAACAACTGGAACAGACACGGCTATTATTCCCCTGCTGCAGCTCTCACCTAAACCTATTTTTGACTGGGATTGTGAAAGCATACAGTGCTCCGCTCTTGGAGACATAGGCATTCAGCTCACTGAGCCCCGGCCTGGTGAATTGTTTGATTGTTGTGAGGGTCTTGACAGTTGATCAATATGTTGAACTTTTATAATAAATACTTGGCAATATTAGAAAACTTTGGTTGCATAGGACAAGCGGGTCAGTTTTTATTGTGGTTGGCCTTCTGGAAGCCTTATTTTATCAAGATAATAAAAAATCTGCTATTTTCCTGTCAAACTGTCATGACCTATTTTATTTAGTTGGGTTATTTAGGTGTAATGGTTATTGGGTTAGTTTAGGGATTATAGCGTTGCAAAAAAATCGATAGAGCTGAGTATTTATATTTTTCACAATACTGTATTGAATCTCTGGATGCTTGGATGGATACAGTATGTATCGTTGATGCATTTCATTTTCACATTTTATGACATTACATTTTAGTGCACAGTGTTAAACCACAAGTAAGTGCATTGTGCTAATTCTGTTTTAGTAAATTGGAAGGGGGATTTTGATTTAATTGCTTTGACCCAGTTTGTCATCCAATTAATCATAATATGTTGTATTTTATTAGTCTACCCAGGTGTTACGCAGCAGGTTGTGTTTTAAGCTCTATTTACATATTTTCAGTCAGTGCTGTAAAGTAGTGCAATGTCTTGTGATACAGATCATATTGTGACCCATGTATCGTGATATGTATAGTAGTGTATCCCTGTTAGGGATAGAGTAATCTCCAGTACTGAATCTGGTGTTAAAGTAGATCCAATTACAAAGTGCTCCATGTATTTTTTTGCAATATATATACTTGGCAATTGCTGTAAATGTCATTATAGACAGCAAGGTGGACTTTGTGTGAAACAGGAACAGGTCAGTTTTATTGCAGACTCTAGAAAGGCGAGGTGAGGGGGTGATGGTTCAATTAATATATTAGAAAAGTATCGACTCATAAAGAATATAATATTTTTTCCAGGGAAACTTGGTGCATCAGAACATTACATCCTGAAAAGGCATTAGTTCCAAAGAGAAACTTTCTTGAACCTGGAGTGACAGAGAGGAATGCATTAGTGGACTGAAGGATGAAGGAGCAAATAGAGGAAAGGAGGAATAATTTGGTTGGTGGAGGAATTTGCTGCTGCATGTCCTGTAGATTCACTCGCGGCGGTATTCTTTACCCAATACACTTCTCTAAGTTAATTAGCGGCTGCCATTTGGCTTCTTAACTGCAGAGTGTAATAACTCAAGCAGTGACAGCAGTTCATGAGCATTATCCTGTTTATTTATCAAATCTGCATGTGTTGGGATCCATAGTTGAGCAGCCAGAAAGCTACCTATTTATCAGTGGCCAGTGTTGCACAACTGATCATAAATTCCTGTGGTACGTCAGATTGTGCATAAATGTATTTTCTCATGGTTGAATTATGGTTGTGCTATACAGCTGTGGGCCATAATTCTGCCACCCCATTGTTTTTGTGGAACTAAAATTAATAGCTTGTGCTTGCTCACCAAATAAACTTGTATCTCACTCTGTAGGTGCCCTCCTGAATAATTGGCATCGCTGGTTAGGAATGCATCTACACAGAAAATTAAAAAAATTATCCCACATTTGAAATAAATCTCTACTTATGTTGTTTATCTTTACCATTCTTTCTTGCTCATTTTTTACCAAGGCTGATAATGATTCCGGGGTCATAGTATCCTGTTGCTTTATGTTTATGTTATTGCAGAAGAAAATCAATTTAGACTAATATGCAAATGAGTAACAGGTCTTTTTTAATGTTGAATCTTATTTCATGAATTGGAGATGGGAGATTGAAAATAAGCATTCACCTCTAAGGGTTGCTCTGTGTGCACAGAGTTTACTTTCCCTGTGTTTGTTTTATTCACAGTCCTGAATGTGTATATCACATAAATGAGTCTAAAATGGAATCTCAACTTTTCTTCAAAGAGGATAGACGCTCAAAATTTTTTTCCATTTTTGAGATAGTGGGCGATGGGTGGTTAACCAGGCAATGTTGATAACCTCACTGACTTAATTGTGCTCATGTTGGTAATGTCGGTAAAAGCTTTCAGCACTACATGCATCATGAGCTGTCCCTTTAAAAAATAAATAAATAAATAAAAAATACATACTCCACTTGTCCACTCAGGTTCAGTTTCAGTTTGGTTTATTTGTCATGTGCAGGTTAACACAGGGTCAACGATACAATGAAATGTGTTTGACGAGAAAAACAGGTCAGCTTTGACGAGAAAAACAGGTCAGCTCAGCAGTCACATACATCCGCCTCATCTAGCCTTCGTTCATTCAAAACGTTGCATGTGTGACAACTTGAGCACTAATGCCGACGTGACTAATGAAGGTACAAAAGAGGAGCTTGTATCTAAAAATAGATTATGGATTACTTGTCCTTGCATGAAGTGAGAGTAGTGTGTCCAGTGGAGTCAAAGTGGTAAACAGGAGCAACATGCAAGTTTCTCCACTGCCCTCCTGGTAACTCTCTGAGTTTTTCCACTTCTCCAATTAAAAAGTGTCAACTGTGAGTTTGGAGCAAATTGTCGAATTTTCTTCACAGCAGGAGGCTCTGATGGTTTGAGTGTGGTGGTTTTGATCTGTTGGTCTGTGTTTGGCCAAATGGCAGCTGCATTGAGCCAGCTCTCCGATGTGATGTGACTTTGACAAACCTGCGATTAAAATCAGTGAGATGTTTAATTTGCATTTCATAAATATTGCATGATTAAATATTCATTGCAATAGGCCCAGGTTAAAGTGTGTGTTTCCTTAAATAATTTTCAATTCATGAAGATAAGATATGCATTCCTTTATTAGAGAAAAAAAATCCCAACTTTAATAGTTTGGCATATTTAATACATGGACAGTTATAAAGACTTAAGGAAAGGAAATTGTGATGATAGTGTTAAAAAACAGTTCATAAAATAAATTATCATTACGGAAGTAAATGATTTAACTTATCATATTCACTTGAAGTCATATCGCCCAACCCTACCACTAACTGGCCAGTGCACACCTGATTGTCATGGTAGGGATATCCCTCTCTGAATGGCACTACCAGGCACTGCACTTAATTTAAAAAAAAAAAAGAAATCCATTGAGCTTTAAATCTAACACCCCCAACCTCAGACTCAGACAGTTGAGGCACTGAGGTTAAGGGACATCTTCATGCATTATGTGTGTTTTGTGAAACCCTCTGAGGCTGCTGATCATTTGCTATTGGCATAAAAATAATAAACTTGACGTGACTCGATGCTCTTCTTCTGCTCTCTTTGTATTTTAGCAGAACTGTAGGTGCAGAGGTCTGAGAGATACAAAGCCAGCAAAGAAGCTGAGGATATTTTTGCATTAGTTTGAATGATGCCGGGCCAGTGCAGTCTGTACAAAAGGTCAGTACAGTATGAATGGGCAGGTAATTACATCTGACTGAGGGGGGCAGAGTGCAAGCAGGAATCACAGTGGAAGATCCTGATAGAAGTGAGTGATTCTAGGCAGGCATAAAGTAGTTAGCAGTCCTAATACCTTGTTAATGCCTGCTAATCTTTTTGTATCACAGAGCAAACAGTTTTCTCCATTTATCTGGAAGTGGGTTAGCTGAGATTTTTCAACCTTCAGAGATCATTTTTATTAAAAAAGCCATATAACTCCAAAATTTAAGCCTTGTATGTAACAGGGACTGGAAATTCTCTCTTGCAATTTGAATTCTGTTGCACTTAGTGCTGAATTACAAACTTGATCCATCATAAGTGAAGAAGTTTCAAACTAAGACGCAGTACATGATTGAAAATGGGTAGGGTGACATATTTCTCTCAAAACTGTCTAGTGATGATTTTTGCTGGTAAAAAATGATTCAGGTGAGCACATTCTTTTAGTTTTCCAGCCGTTGGCAGGTGAACTTCCGAGACACTGACACCAGTGTCTGTGCCTCTAAGCTTGAAAAACACTGTAATACACATCCCTGGGAGCAAACAAGCACATGCTAAATTCCCTTGTCTCTCAGCATCCCTGCTTTAAAGCGATAAACCCCAAATCCCTGTGATATTTCATCTCTTTATCAACATCATTTCTGCCGACTACGTTCTTGTTTACTCAGGATTTCCCCCCTGTCGTCTGTTCTTAGGGGAGCTAAATCCCTCTCCTCCTCCTCCCCTTACTGCTCCTCAACGCCTCTACATTAGCCTGCCTCTCTCTGCCTCCCTCTGATTAATTACAAGGTCAGTATAAACAAAAGGGAGCAGTTGTTCAGATGTTCTGCTATATCATTGGAGAGGGCTATATTCATAGTGTAGCCTTTCATTTATCAAGACTCGACCCTAGGCTGACTGGAGCCGTTGCCTGCCACGGTAAGGGCGATTCCAATTAATATAATGGACTCACAGGTTGATGTTTTTCTCAGCACGCGCAATAACACAGTCATTTATATGCTGATTTGCCATTTTTCAGTGTTGCAGGCCGCTGGACGCGCCCCATAAATCCAAAGGGTGGCTCTGCAGGGTGTAACTCATCAAGGGCATGTTTTGTCCCATATCAAAACAACACTGAGGGTTTTGACATTGAAGACAGAGCCTCTTTGAGCTGTGGCAGACATGCACATGGTAACAGGGTATAGCATCAGTGTGTTGAGATTGCTTGTCTCAGCAGTATCATTAAATTAATCTTAATAATATCATCATACTAAATCATCCATAGTCCATAGTGATATATACAATAGGGATAGTGTGGGTGATTGATTACTTATATTCATAAGATGAGCCAAAAGTAACACTCTGACTCTAGATGTCATTTCAATGTTGCAGCAATGCTTATCTGTTATCTTTTTGGCTAAATATAGCCACAGATGATATGATATATAGGGACTAGGGCCCACTTTTGTTTTTATGCATAGGGGAAAGCGTAATGGCCAGTAACAACAGGCTAAGATAATGTGAAGTGTTTTCAGCCAGTCATAGCAAAGCTTTTATGTAACTGAAATTCTTTAGTTTTTCAGCCGTTACCATCGATGTTCAGCAATCTCATTCAAATTTGACACATTGCCGTCAACTAATCCCAGCTGCTGCAAAACCTCACCACTGTCATTCTCTCTCACTTTTTTTTTAACTGCACATGAACTACAGGTTCCTCAAAAATGAATTATGCACTGATTAACATGTTGACTATCAGTGGAAAGGAAGTCAGTTTATTTTTTAATAAACCATGTCCCCCAAAAAACTTTTTGTTCATTGACTTCTATTAATACAGTGGGGCATTTTAATCTCCCTGTCAGATAAGACCAGCCAAAGGAGGCATTGTGTTTTAGACCAAAGTGCACAAACTTTCCTTATATAACAGCTTTGATATAGCCCAGTTTGAACCCAGGCAGTAAATACATAATTACATATCCAAACAATGCATCACAAGTTGTAAATATTAAAACATAGA
Organism: Neoniphon sammara; assembly: GCA_900302535.1. Classification (NCBI taxonomy): domain Eukaryota; kingdom Metazoa; phylum Chordata; class Actinopteri; order Holocentriformes; family Holocentridae; genus Neoniphon; species Neoniphon sammara. The sequence continues at coordinate 73,628 of OMKZ01035471.1, read as the reverse complement.
TACCAGAGATGGCCATATGCTCTGTACAGGATACTGCTTTGTTTTTGTCATATACCACTGAAGACGTAATGTAAGAGACAGTCTAGACGTCTTTATCCATTTATCATATTGAAGGGCTAATGAAAGCACAATGCCTGAGTGGGATTCCAGCCAGTGCATGTTTTAATTGCCATTATTGGTTCAGCATTAGATCTAATCAGGGAAATGTATTTATGAGATTTAAGCCTCTTAAGAAGGGCATGCATCTGAGGTGCATTTTACTTGGTTGAAATTTTTTTCAAAATGTATGTGTGTGTGCGTGTGTGTGTGTGTGTGTGTGTCTAATAATGCTCATTTTTGGGGTAAGCTTTTTCCTTTGATGCCATACATGATGAATTTATTTACAAATCCTGTATGACACACATGGCACACATGCTAATGCTAATATGCTAATATTCTGGATAAGCTAAATATGAACATCCTGTTGTATCCAAAGTCGTCCGGATGCAGGGAGTTTTTTGTATTTTTGTAATGAGAATATTTTTGCCCTGTTTGCAGCCTCTCCCAATGCGTTGTTACACAATAAACACATTAATCTCCCACAGGGAAATTACATACCTAAAATTATTCCACACAGTTTTTTTTAAGAATAAACCAATGTAATCCATTAATCCCAGCCCTTTCTAGGAATATTCACCTAAAAGCCAGATGTTATGAGTAACACTTGAATTGATTTGAGAGTAGGTCTTGATCCTGTTGCATTGGAAGGTTATGCAGCAAGCACACATTGTACACAATGAGGTGTACGCCACTCCATCACAGGGAATATATATCAACTACATAAAAAAGATCATTCCAGTACACGGATGTGCAACAGCTATTCATGGAGTACGGTTTCTTCCAAGATCATTGGTACACAATCAATTTGGAAAGACTCTTGTTGAGAAACAGAAGTACTCAAGAAAATTACTCTGTAGATCTCTCAGAGGATTTATAAATGAGGTCTGGTCCTCCAGGACCGTTGTTAATCTAGACCAAGGTCACCACAGCAGCCACAGACCACAGTGTGTGTGTGTGTGTGTGTATCTCTGTGTGTGCATTTCTATGTGCACAGGGGTGCAAATGCGCACAAACATATGTATGTGTGTGTTTTTGTGTGTACCTATGTATGTGTGTGGAGAAAATGAAGACCCACACATTCCCTGCCAGACAGACAGAGGGACGTGAGGCCTGTGCAAGGTCAGTGTCACCCAGCCATGACAAAGCACTGGTGTTGTAAATAATAAGAGCTCTGACCTTTTACAGGAGCTAGATGGGCCATTTATCATCACCATGGACCTAATGTCCACTTCTTTATCTGGGGTTTGTCAGAGCAAGTACAAACAATGAATGGACATTGAAGTTAAATTTATTTGCATAATGAAAATCTGTGACCCAACTGAGCAAAATGTCAAAAGGGCTACCTCATTTAACATAAAAAGTATTACATATCAACTGATATGCAGTATTTCATTAGATTTAATGTCAGAATTAAACATTTTTTGTTTACCTCCACTTCTGCAGTCATGCATATTTTTCTGTCTTGTGTTACTTTATTCCCAAAAAAGATAGACATTGGTTAAAATTGGACTTGCAATAAGTGGTACTTCACTTGTATACAAATGAGCAGTTCAAACCTGGACTGCATGATCCCCCCATTGTTTAAAGCAAACAAATTTATTAGAGGAAGCAGCTATTGATTTGTACAATCGGCAGATACATTTTCATGCTGAGAATGAATGATTTTGTGAAGCTGTTAGAAGTCCAGATACACAAGCAACATGAATAGATTTTTAATTTATTGAGCAATAAAGTAAATGTATAGTTTTTGTTGAACATATTTTTACATAAGCCCAACACTTTGCCTGAATTATCTTGCTTGCTGCAGGATACTTTTGTACAAGGTCTTTTTTTTTTGGGTTATCATGAATTTGGCAGAGTAATTCGCTTTTAAGGTGAATATTTATGCTTTTCTGGTTTATCTTGCATTCTTTCCCTGGTATATTGGATTTTATGGAGGCGGGATATTTCCTTTGCACTTCTCACCTTATTTCACTCTATCTCTTGTCGGATAACAGACTGTCACTGGCAAATGTAGCAAAATTCTCTTACATTGCCCTTAACCTCTGGAGGCACTGAGTGGTAGGAAGTTAGAAAGCCACATAAAAGAAAAAAAAAGTAAAAAGGAAGAGGCAAAAGGCAAAAATCTCAAAGAAGTATTGACGCACACTGCTGTTTTGATGGAGGACTACTGGGACCACACAACAAACCACCAAGACTGAATTTATCTTGGCTTCTTTCAAGGGCCTGACTAAGTGTCTACACTAACACTCGCTCTTAGAGCCATTTTGAAAGTGAAAGCCCTCACTACATCATAAACTTCACCCTCCAAGCCTGAGTAGATGACACCAGGAACTCCATTTTCTGCTTTAGGATCCTTTCACTGGCGTCTCCATTTTATTAAATGGTGAATGAAAGTGAGCGAGGAGATTAATGTAAAGACAGACATGTTGCTGTGACACAGCTGGGACTCGCATCCAGATTCACATCACAGATATTGTGGTGTGTGTCCTAACCTGTGTAGTGCACTAGGAAGCCTCAGGCCTCCCTTTCTAATAAAGGGTAGGACATATCACTCCCATATTGCTTGTCAATAAAGACGATTGCCTCTGGGAGTGTGGACATGAGAACAGCTTAATAAAAATACACTTCAAATAAAGTTATCGCCTTAACAATAAATCACACTAACTCCTGGCAACAAAACAATATCATGAATGTCTGTATTTGTAAGGTTTGGTTTTTATTATTGTGGAAGACTTTCTTGAGGTGGTTGATTCATTATTTACACCAAGAGAAACTGGATATTTAGTTCTTATTTCCCCTACTCTTTATTTATTCAGGTTGGTATCTTGAAATAAAGTATTCTTAGTTTACAGACAAGTGAGATCAAACAAGTGCTTCTCAGTTTCGTGCAGTTACAAATACTTATTTCTCATATTCACCGATATTGTCAAAGGACATACTCTGTTCAGAATACTGTAATCAGGTTGCATATTCTGGGTTTTTTGGACTGAGGACATTATCTTTAGATGCAGCAGATAAATGTTTAGGATAGAGTTACTTTGGCGGCATGTAATTATTCATTACGGCTGGTTTAGATTCTATACAGTATTCCTACCAAGGTGCAAAGACTGTTCTGTGTTTAATCCTGTTCTGTCTTTTATTTTATTATTATTTTTAGCTGTACAGGCTGAGAGGTGAAAGAAAAAAGTGAAATGACATTAGATCTGGGCTCTTAATACTCTACTCCTGTAAACCACTTGTCCAAGACCTTTTCCTTGCAACCTTGACATTTCCACACTTCTTAAGTGGTGCTGTGTAAGGACAGGCTTGGCACACGAGTAAAGCAGATGCGACTAAATGTAAATGAAGGAGCCAGCCGGTCTTCGTAAGATGCACCAGAATTCATTTAAAAAGGAAATTCTGTACTTGCCAATTTACGTCTTTGACAGAGTCTTTGACAGGTTGGTGTTGTTTATGATTAGTTGTCTATGCACATTCCTGTGTGTGTTTCAGCAGGTGCAGAAATGTAGGTGCTAATCTTGTGGGAAAGAGGCCCATTTTTACATTCACGTGTGTGAGCTTTTGTGTCTGTATTTATTTATGATGGTCTCTGTGTGTTTTGTGCATTGACTTGTTAAGAATACTTTATGCACCTCCTACGGAGGGAGTCCAATCAATGACCCGGGTGCTCTTGAGTCCTTCCTATTGAGGCTGGCAGTCCAGGACATTTTGAGTGAGCTAGATGAATCGGGCAGCAGCTCCCCCGATCGATAATGATCTGGACTGCTGAAGGAGGCACAGAAAGAAAGGAGGTAAGCGTGGGCCCAAGGCAAAATGCAAACATCTGTGTTTGTTCAAACCAATTAATTGCAAGGGCTTGTAACGACACTGATCAGCCACCGTTCCCACCCTCCCCTCCTCCTTCATTACTGCTGCTTGCCATTGCCTCACCTTTTTCCTCGCTGGTTGGTCTTTCTATCTGCCATCTGTCTCTTCCCTCCTCCATGCCATTTTCCTCCACAGCATTCTATTTTCATCCCATCTCCTCTGCCTCCCTCCTCCCACTTTCCTAAACCCTTTCCACCTCTTCTTTTTCATTATTCCTCCTGGACCACTCTTACATCAACCTTTATAGATTAAGTTTTATGGCTTCTCTGCTTGTATACAGCAGAGAAAGATAGAAAGCCCACAAAGTTGGAGCCCATGGTGAATGCTTTTGGCCTTCTTGAGGCACCAGTATACCCCTTCTGTTTGTCTTTCCCTCTGCTGTCATCCCTCAAAGTTTTAGACTGATTCCCAAAATGTCTCAGCCTCACCTCATCTGACCTTCCCCATTTCCCTTTCTTTCTTCTCCTTTTCCTCCCCCTCATTTTCTTTCCTCTCCTCCCTTCTTTCCCTTTTCAACATCTCCCCCTCCTTTTGTACTGTTTTGAATGAATTCCTTCAATATTTCTGCTCACTGTTAGTGGTCCTTTGTGGAAAGGGGACTGGATGGCTCCCCATCATGCAAACCATCACCCAAGATGATGGTTTTCTCATATTTTTTTTGATTTTCACTTTATTCCACATAGGATGCATTCACGAAATGACTATTCAACCATGATTTTATTTAAGCCGGATTTAACATACATATTTTCTGAAGATTGAATATAACCTATTACTGCAGAACTCTCTTTTGCAGCCCCACTTCAGTTATTTACATTTTGAGATACAAAAACTGACCATAGCAGGCAGTGTTGTGTTGTGTTGTCACCCTCTCCTTCAATGCTTGCGAGATAAAGAGACAATTAGAGTGGGTGAGCGATTGAAAGCAACACGGGCTGTGAAAGAGGCCAAAAAAGAGACAAAAAGTGAAGGAGGGTGGGAGAGAGGGAGAAAGACAGGCAAAAGAGAAAAAGATGGAAATGTCAAAGTGGATCATTTCAGTGGAAGATATGTCGGTCCATTCGCTCCTGAACAGAGGCATCCTAAAGGTCACATCAATAATTCTCCTGTTTCTCTAGCTAGCCATTAATCATTGGGCGGTACGTCTGTCATCATAGGGGGCTAATGAGATCTACATAGATCATTTCTTCCTTTGGCTGGAGGACAACCCCGCTCTTTAAAAAAAAAAAAAAAAAAACATTCTCATCGATCTTGTATTGCTCTCAGAGGATCCACGTGTGTCCAGAGTCTGTGTTGTGCTGCGTTGTCAGACCATTGCCTCTTTTCTTCTTTGGGGCTTTTTGATCAGGATATGAAGGGCTGAGTTGATGGGACTTTTGAAACAATGTGTGCTCTTATAGGGTGAATCATATAACCAGAACATTTTCCCAAATTACCTGTAAAACTGGCTTGGATTCTCTCACTGTACTTACATAGCTGGTCCCCCCATTCACTCAGTTAGTGGACCAGATGTTGGATTGGGATTAGAATTTTGTCTAATTAGTAATCTTATGGAGTGTGTTTGAAGAGTTTAGTTAAAAAAAAAAAGCAAATAAATTTGCACATACTCTTACAAAAAGATGGATTGGACGAAATTAAATCAAGCTAGGATAGTACTTTTCAAAGTGGGTCTGGGGACCCCCATGGGTACTTAAGAGGCCTCCAGGGGGTCCTCGGGAAAAAGAGGAATAATTGAATTTGACTGAAATGTAATTTGCTAGCATACAAAAATGTATGAGTGATTATTTCATCATGTTTTAATCTCACCACTTTGAATCTATTTTCAATTGTTCCAGTACGACATCTAAACAACTTAACACTAAACACAAACCCAAGTATCTTTTCATATCAGGGTCCCTAGGGCTTCATACTGGGGGTCTCTGGCTTAATGAAAGTCAACTTAGGGGTAAGAAACATGAAAACGTTTGAAAAGCCCTGAGCTAGATTACTTTTTCAAGGATAGTAAGTAACTTGTAAAATGTCCTTGAATGACAAAAAGATAAATCGTATCTAGACAGCTTTGAATAAGGGGAATTAACTTCAGGTAAGGCCTTTTATCAAGATGAGTATATAGAGTTTGGAATAGATCTTTTTATATGTGGTTTTGGGAGAAATTTATTCATCTGCCCAAATTTAGACTGTTAACTGTTTTATACTCATTGGGTTAACATTTGTGAATTTGTGTTGAGGCTGTATTTGCCCTTTAAGTTTTATCTTCAATAGCTCAGGGCTGATCTAGCATAGTTGTAATGTTTTATGACTCGAGGCAAATTGGAACTTCTCTTCATAAATACTGGTTTAACTGAGAAGCTTTGTTCTTTGAAAAATCAGATATGAGGCGATGTTGCATAATACTTAGAAGATTGTCTTCACTAAAACCTGCCAAATCGTTCGACCAAATAAAACCACCGTGCTCTTCAATCATCCTGTCAATCAATTAATCAATGATTCAGATCAATAGAAATCTCATTTAACAGCATCAACAGAACTATTCATCACGCTCCTCTTAACACAACAGGAATATACACCTGGGACTCATGTGAATTAAATGACTGCAAATGACAGATTGATGGTCAGTGATGACTCAAGAGATCTAAAATCTTGTCAGATTTGTCTGACAAATAGCTGAAGTGCCTGCTTGTCAATTAGTGTCTCATGCAAAAAATAAAATATTTATTTTATTTTTTTATTTAATTAATTAGTTAGCTAGAATTATATAAAAGCACTGACAAGGACAACAGTGAGAGTGCAGCACCTGACAAATCTGGGCTGTATGCCTGAAAGGAGGCAGCTCCTGACAAATGGCACATGACAGTGCAGCTACTGTAGATTTTACAAAAAAAGGCATGTGAAAGACAAGCAAAATATTCTGTTTTATAATGACACAAAAACTCTTCAGCTCTAATACGAAGTGCTATTTCCGGCAGAAACCCAACGCAGCTACAATAAGAAAAAACAACAGAAACCACATACTAGGATCTCCCCCACTGCGCAGTGCCTTTTACTTGACAGCAGTTCTGTATTTTAGCTGCAGGTTGATGAGTTAGCAAGCAAGCTGATTAAAAGACTACCAAACCCCTGCACCCATGGCAGGCACTGCTGGGTAGCATGCGTGTGTGCATGTGTGTGCGTCCGTGTGTGTGTGTGTGAGTGTGTGTGTGTGTGTGTGTGTGTGTGTGTATGTGTGCGTACTTATATACACGTGTGTGTGTGTGTTTATGTTTCTATGTAAGACATCCATGTCAGGCACTAGTGGGGTGGCTTGTGTGCTGGATAATAAATATGTCATTTATTATGCATTTCAATTAAATCCAATATACAGTGCCTGTCACTGTGATTACCAAACTGTCACACTCAACTGGCGACACTGACAACCTGTCAGAATAAAAATAACAATGTTTATATCAGGATTGCAGGCGTCTGTGTGTGCGTTTGTCTGTGTGCCCACATTTGTGCCACAGCCAACAATGACTTCCATATCCTGTGCACCCATTTCTTTCCTGTCCATGTGCTCTATAATGATAGATAATGCATCAACACACTCAAAATCATGGAATAATAGCAGGGTAGTGTTAATGCAATGAAAAAAAATCCTCAAATGTTGAAATATGGACCCCCCACTTTCTCTTTATCTCTCTCTCTTTCCTTCTCATAAATACTATACTGGAAATCTGTTGTTGTATCGTGATATGATTTTTTTGATTTATTTATTTTTTAGAGAAACAGAGTTCCTTATGTGACTCATAATACATCCTTTTGTCTGGATGATGAATCAACATGGTTTTGAGTTGTACTGTGCTGTGCAGTCTCATTTACCATCCTTTTGACAGTGTTAAATAACTATTCAAAATGGGGAGAAAAGCCAGCATATCCCAACAAATAAAGGTAAAAAGCTGCAAGACCCCTCTGACTCTTTTTAGATTTGCACATTTGTTTAAAAAAAATGTTTTCCTGTTGTCCGCCTGTCCTTTGTTTTCCCTCAGTAGCCCCAGCATGGCATTTGAATCGTATATTTTGTGATCAATAGCAGATAGCTAGCAGTGCCATTTGAAAGCAAAAAGTTATAAACATGAATTTGTTATAGCATTAGAGAGCATATATGGATAAAAAGCTGGGCGTCAGTCTGTTATCATCATGACTGTCTCTGTTGTTACAAAAACATAACGTAGGATGTGTGGCGATAGAGATTTATTTAGTTCAATGCATGTATACTTTAACCACTGTGATCATATTGTGTTAGTGTGCTAGAGATGAGCATGTTAATGGGAAATACTGTAATTGCAATGTTTTTTTTCCCTCAAGAACGTGAAACTGAAACCACTACAGCCTCACCCTGAGGACCTTTTAATTGGCAAAAAATAGATAAAAATCCACTGGCAATGTATTCGGCTCATCACAGATTCCCGATATATTAGTCTTTTTACCCAACTCTGCCATCGATGACACTTTTTTAGGTCCACCAAGGATAGTTCTTTTGATTCCCAAAAGGAGAAATTTTATTTTCAATTTGTGGTCAAGTATAGGGAACAGTCTCTCTAATCACTGTACCAGCCCACTGCACATTTGAGGATTTTTGTCAACAAAGGCAATGCCACCCTCCTTCATTCATACCAACTTTTTCTGAAAAGTTAAGAATTAGGATGAACAAGAAGGCGCAGAAATCTTTAGAGGCTGGTTAGTCTATAATATTGTCGTAGAGTATATCTTGTATCTCAAAGGAAGAATACTGGTGGGTACAGAGAGCTTGGAAAGCACAGCAGGGTCTTTTAGGAGTCCAGAAACAGTAATGGACACTGATGTCTATTTATAGTGGGAACAGCTAATGACAGTGAATAGAAATCTGAACAAAGAGAGAGAGCAGAGCCACAGGCAGTGTCTTCATAACGCTTTCATACCGAGTAGGACAGATAATCTAATCCAAAAGAACTCTATACACACACAAAAAAAATCCATTTGTTTTTTTTGTACTTCTTGACATTTTGACTTAAATTCTTCTCTCTCTTTTTTTTTTAACAAGGAAATATCTCTGCAAAGCAGTGAAAGCATGCTCTCTAAGTGCAACTTATGTTAAGGATTTTGTAAATATTTCAAGACAACTGGTATTGTTTTGAAATAAAGCAAGCCATCTGAAGCGTGTAAAGATGATGACATTTTGAAGATGATTTTAAGAGGATTTTAAAAAATTAGGTATATGTAATTAAATCAAGTCATTTTTATGTCATAGGCATACTGTTTTCTTTCTTTCTTTTCCTTTATTTTTTCAGAACAAAACATGTAAGACATGAAGGCCTAGTACAAGGCTAATGCTTGACATGCTGACAATTGTACAATAGAATTCATATTGTGAAAGGTTCCATCAATAAACATTTGTGATTTTTTTTTTTTTGTAGTTGTGAGAATATGTCCATATCAACAAACAGATGACAAGTTATACTGCTTTTAGTGTTTGTTGTGTTCATTACTCATATACAGCACAGCGGGTAATCACTATTCAGATCACAACATCTTATGTAGTTGGGAGGAGCGAGGAAAACATGTTTTTGAAATTCATTTTCCCCAGCTCTCTTGGCTATGCCATAAAGCCACAGCATGATTTATTTCTCTTTCTTTTGACATATCCAAGAATTACACCCCATTTAAAAAAAATCCCTCAAGGTACTAATTCATATTCTCTATATGATTGGACCATCAATACAGAGGGTAAGTGAAGGTCGCTCTGACAGTTTTACGGGTTGACAGGTTTGCCTGCCTCGCTGCCATTGCTTCACAAAGCCCTGTAATGGTCTTTTTCCAGAATTGCTGATTGCATTGTACTGTGACAGACGGCCAGTTCAAAAGATAGCAAATACAATCAAAGCTGCATTAGACTGAATGCGACCGCCACTTGCTTGTTCCTGATAGGCGGTTGATAATACAAAGTAGCTTGGCCTGGTCAATAGCCTTTTTCTCAAGGCGTGTATTTATCAAGCTGTCTTAGACTAGTAAGCAATACAAAATCATTTTTGTCATGCAGGTTATTATGAATGAGATGACCAAGGTGACCTCCTTGTCACTGATCATAGCTCAGCACTCCAACTTGGTGAACATTCATTAAATACAGGCGCCGACCTTGCGATGCATTTTGCTCCAAGGTGAAAGATTTCATTTCCTGTCAAGAACAATAACAAGAAAGGGAGCAGAGGTCTTACAAAAAGTTGACGTGTATTATAAGCTTTGGAAGCATCTTTGTCTGGTTTATAGCTTGAAAAGTACAGAATAGCAAATGTCACAATCATGCCATAATAAGCATTAGATGAATAGTTAAAAATTCTCCTCGTCTGTGATTGATAGTAATGATCCTTCAGTCTGAGCCTGTGTGGCTGCTTGTTAAGCTGACATGTAGATCTGCCCACCTGTTACGAATATCGAATATTTATGACTTGTTAGCAGACAAAGTGGAGGAGGCACATTAATTGTGGTGTAGTCTCGCTGGTTCCACTTCTGTTCCCTCAGTGGTAGTCATGAAATGTTGCTGTCCATGGTGCTGAACTTTTGAACTCATGAATCTCAGAGGTTCAGGATCCTCTCTCTCTCTCTCTCTCTCCCTATTTTCTCTATTCCCTCTCATTCTTTCCTTTCTCCTCTCTCTCTCTCTCCATTTCCCTTCTCTCTCTCTCCCTATTGTCTCTCTCCATCTACACTTACAGCAATCAGTGTGGACAACCACTCTGGACAGCTGAAGTGCCTGTGGAGAAGTAGATGAAACATGAGTGTCATTAGTATTGTAAGTGATTGAATGGCTTCTTGAGCCACTTCCTTACCCTTCACTTTCCCCACGTCACCGAGGGACAGAGAGAATAATATCGGAGAGAAGAAAAAAAAGGAAAAAGCCTTATTAACCTTGACCCGCAAAATTCATGTTACAAAACATTTTTACGTAAAGTTTAGAAAAAGTGGTCTGCAATCTGTTGTGCTGCTGCCACCGCCTGCTGCTACACATGACCCCTGTGTATGGCATACACACACGTCTGTCATTTGCTTCGACACTTCTGTCATTTTCACCCTCACCCTGTTTCACATGGAATGGAAAGCCTCTAAGAGTATGAGTGTCATAAGTATGGCGGTGCATGGCAAAACAATTGCAGTCTGTCTGTGGTATAATGGACGGGTGGAAGTGTAAGTACTGTGCTCCATCCATGAAATCAATGGTCCACTGCCTGGTGGCTGGCTGACTCTCTCCTCAAAACACACCCAGGCGGGTGCCATAAAGGATGTTTATTAGGCTGACAAGTCGACACTGCAGCTCTTTGTCATGCTCTGATAATAGGGCCGGGCGCAGACCAGCGGAAGCTATGCCTCAGCTGGTTAGGAGACAGACAACCCCTTTAGGGGTGCCGATAAGAAAGGAGAGGGCCGAAGAGATGAAAAGAAAGGGAAGCAGAAAAAGGGCGGGTGGTGTATTCGTGTAGTCTGTGCCTGTCTCATGGCTGGAATAAAGTAGAGTGGGGGTGGAGGATGGGGTGGCAGTTTAGAAAAGAGGCAAGAAGAGTAGAGAACCAGTAGAAGAGAGGAGGGAGTGGAAGAGAGAGGGGGGATTGAGGAGACAGGACTGTGTCGTGCAATCAGTGAATCAGTGCTTCTTTGCAGGAAGATCTTTTGACAAACAAGACAAGACTTCTCTCTGAGTGGCAAATGGTCATATTCTAGGTAGACCTAGCTCATTGCCATTTTGACCGTTCCTATGGTGATGGATTTACTTGAAATACTCAGATGATTTTGGAAAGCTCTCACAGGTATCTTTGGTGCATCACAAAGATTGTGGTATGTTGTTAGGACAATTTTGTCATCTGTTTAAGATTTGTACAGTCCACTCCTCTCTCTTTCCTCTCCTCTCCTCTCCTCTCCTCTCCATCTTTTCCTTTGTTGCTTCATTTCCCAGTTAAACTTGATCACAGTTTGAATCATATATAAATTTTACCATGCCATAATGAGCAGCACTGGATTCACTGTGTGCCCAGACCAGATGCAAGCTATAAATCAGCTAATCAATGGCACCAAAGTGAGTCCCTTAACAATATTGTAGGAAAACGGCATGAATGGGCCTCATTGATTCAGCTTCACAAAGTCATTATTTCTCTTAGAAAGGCTGACCTTGAAAGACAGCAAGTGCTGCACTTCTCACTCCAAACTTCTCAATCCCCAAATGCCCCCCAATGCACAGTAAACTACTATAGTAGCTTTCCCTCATTGATTCCAGTTTGCTGATAATAATTTTCATACTTCTTTTCAGTCAATGGATCCTTCCACCTTCCACCTCCAAAGTCATCCTTTCACTCAGTAAACCAGGTCAAAACCAGAGAAAGAAGTGGGGTCATATGGGATGTGAGGAATTTCCAGCCAACTCATCATAAAATAGTGCAACACACCTTTTTTTCCAGGGGTCAGTCCTTTTGAGTCAGCTCTGCAAAAGGAAGTTCCCAGCACCATTATGTCATCCGGGACACGAGGACGGAGGGGAGAAACGCTACGAAAGAAGCTATTTTAATTAAAGCTGGCAGATTTACTTGCCAAGCTGGGTTTAAAGCATAGGCAGTCCAGGCCGATGGGGGCCAAAGTGGCGGTCGTAAAAATGACTTATGCCAAGCAGGGGTGGAAAAGAGCCCCCGGAGGGACGGGTGGGGGAATTAAGGTGGGCGGTTGGAGGCTGCTCTGTAATGAGGACAAATAGCTGAGAAGTTGGTCGTCTGGCAGAAGGTCTGGAGCTGGCCAGGGAAATATGCAAAAAGGAATACTTTTCTACTATGTGACATTTTGGCTCACACTATGTCATCTTTATGTGTGTGTGCGCGCGAGGGGTACGGTGGGGTGGGGCTGGAGAGACTGAGAAAGAAAAAAACAGTTTAATATTGAGGTACAGCGTAACATGCCTGCTTCCCACTGCATACAATAAGCTGTAACATTTTGCTGGGCAAGGTGGAGTCATTAGACTGCCATATTACTTTGGCTTATTGCATAAAAATGCAACATAATACTCATTACTCGTTACTCATGTCAAAGTAATTTAGTATTAATATACAGTGTATTAATATAATCTGTTACATTCCCAAAATTTGGATTACATCCTCACTTTACTTAAAAAAATGGTTAATGATTAAAATAACTTGGCTTACTGTTCCTCAGCACTTCTGTGTGAGTGAACAGTGAAAACAAAAAGCTCCGTGTACAATAATTTTGTCACCTTTTAGCTTGATAAAATCAAAGTAATGATTACTTTCACCCAGAGAACCGAAGTGATTGGTGGCTGCAATATTATTACTAAAATTGAAATAGTAATATGTAACACTCCTCATTGGAGTAATGATATTACTGTAATGCATAAGGGAATAATATTTAACACCTCAAAACTGCACATTGTGAAATAGACTATTTGTTTTTCTAGGACGCTCCTTGCTAAGCAGCTATCCTTTCAATAAACAAATAACTTGGAACTTTTTTGTTAATGCCAAACATTTATCTCTCTTATTGGGGAAAGCATTGTTTAATCTGTGTATTTCACTTTATTGTGTTCTACTCCATTTGGGAGTTCCTCATGAATGTTTTTAGTTTTATTTTGATTTAATTCTAAGTCTCTCTAACCTGATCTCCTGTTTGACAGAGATGTTAAAAGTCTCAGCTGGTCATCGGTTGATGTTGATGTTAGAGGGGCAAACAAAGCGCTTCCCTGTCACTCACATTATTTAATGTTATTAGGCTGTAAGCACAAGAATAGCTCATTCATTTCCTCATAATTGCTAATTTAGTATGAAACTGAGTTGTTGCAGAGCCGTAAGTGTTCCTGTAAGTAAATGATCATGATTGAGCCGTGTTGCTACTCTGCCACAGGCTTGTGTTAATCTAATGACCATGATAAATGGGCAGCAAGTTTAATGCAAATTCATTGTACTTTGGCTCTTAACATCCCACTTTCTTATCTGTATTGCTTTTGTTTCATTTGTCAATCCCTATACTGGCTTAAGACAGCACTGGTTATCTACATTACCTCAGTACATCAGCTTCTCCAGCACTCTTTCAGGTGCTGCCTGTCAGTTCCTTGCTCATTGTCCCATCAATGGACAGGTCAGTTTTCTAATTTTTAGGAAATTAAAGGTATTTGAACACATGAATCAGGACTTAGTTCTGATCATCATAAAGTTGCTTGTTGGGTCCAAGTTTATGGGAGGTTTAATGGGAGTAAATAAACAACAGGATGATCAGTAAAGAGGGTGCGTATAGGAGTGAACCCAGTTTATGAAGCAGAACACGGCCCATGGACTTCCATCCCCCCCGATTCTGTGATAGAGATGCACAGGAGGGGCTGCAGGTTTGGAAATGAAACACCAGCCAACAGGCATCCATACACGTTGGCAATGTGCAAACATCACACCTGCCACCTTCCTGCTCCAACGCTACAATAACCCAGTAGCCCTGCACATGTCCGTGTGTGCCTGTGTCCACTCCAGTACACGCAGTTCACCTTGGCTCTGTGTATGTGTGTGTGTGTGTGTGTGTGTGTGTGTGTGTGTGCACGCTGAAAGTGGACATACTCTAAATTCATTAGCATCCTGTTCCTTCTCTGGGGGTGCACAGTGACAAAGATAAGCAATGTGTGATGAACTGTGTGTCTGCGTGTGCGTCTGTGGGTGAATAGGGAGCGTACTTTCTAGTGTGCTCTTGGCAGCCATCAAATGCTCGCATGTACATGTGTGAAGTATGGCACATGCAGCAGCTGTTGACTGTTTTTTGTGCCAGATTGAGACGGCAATGAGGAGCGAATGAGGGGCCGCCTTATGATATATTGGGCCAATGCACATAACCGTATTTTTATGTTTTCAAGGATTTGGATGGTGTGAAAATTATGCAGCCATTTTCCCTTCACTTTCTTGCTCATTTTCTCTTTGTCTCACCTCCCACACTCTATTGTGATTTCTCTTTTTTTCCCCCCTCTCTCCCTCTTATTCTCTCACTCTCTCTCTGTCAAGCAGTTGGATGTCCCCAGAAACAAATGATGTGATGAATTGATTGCCGTGGAAAAATAATCCCTCCACCCTCCCCCCAACCTCTGTTTTCTTTCTCTTTCTTACCAGTAACACTGGCTGCTGTGACAGCAGATGTGACTGGATATACGACAGCACTGTCAGATTTTCTTTTCCTCTCCTTGTAATGGAATTTATAATTTATAATCACCATCTGTAAATTCCTTTATTTATGTCTTTGTCTCCCTGAGTCATTTTGGAGGGAGACGGCTCTTTTTATCTATTGTAAATAAACAAAACAAAGAGCTGGGGCAATTCACTAACAGATTTGCCAGGCTCGGTGCCATCTTAAATGCAACAGAATAATAGACGCTTCTCATTCTATTAAATCTAGGAAATGGCACTTCCCACCCTTGTCCAAATGATCAAAAACATAGGCACACATACAATAACTACAGCAGAATCTGTTCTGCTTTGAAGTGGGGTACAGAGCCCCTGGCACCATTAGAAAAGAAATTATATCCAAGTCTTTGCAACTCATCTTCCTTGGTTCTGATTATCCCGTTGGATTCTGAAGGACCGAGCTCCATCTCACTGTTTGAGTTTGCTTTGGTGGTATTCCAGATGCTGATTTCCAGCAATGTGGACTAAAGAGTGGATTGTCACTCAGCAGGACACTGTCGTGCTGCTGGGAGATGCATTCGCTGTGCCACAACATTGGCTTTTTTTCCCACTAATGAAAATAGATAATAAAGCAACTTCACTGCTGTACGTTTCATCCAGCCAATCAGAGCTTGGACGCCCGTGAAATGTCTCCTCGGCTTCGGCTTCTATTCAGTGTTTTGCTCCTAGACATGCTCGCCTACCCATCTTCTGGTGAGATTATTTTATCGAGTAAATCAGATGCGCCCAATATGGAACTCCTTCTGTGCTGCCTTTGTATTTTTTTTCCATTTTCCAATTTAGGGTCTGTTATATGGCTGTCCAGCTTAAATTCTATAAAAACCTCTAAATTTTACTACAACAAGGGGCCAATAGGCATTTACCACACTGACCCATTTCAATTACACTTTACCAAAGCACAGATCACTGTCCTTGTGAACACTCTTGTTAGTTGTGGTGTGTATTTTTTGAGGGAGCATGTGCATGTGTGTGTATGCATGTATGTGTCTGTTTCTGTGGGTATGTTGTTTAAAGCTTTTAACAGGTAAATAAATATTGAATGCAGGATCATACCTGACCTTGTAAAGAGACCAAGGCAGAAAAAAAAATCATCACACTTTACACAGGTTATATGCAGAATATAACCTGAGTGTAATGAATTCTCTCTTTCTCCTGTTCTCCATTTAAACATAGAGAAAGAGTGTGAATCTTTCAGTATGGAGCTTTGTGACCCTGAGTTCAGCTTAAATCACTCAAGGGGATTGGTAGCAGGTGCTTCTGTGTATATGTGTGTGTGTGTGTGTGTGTGTGTGTGTGTGTGTGTCTGTAGGAGCTGGTACCAGGGCGTGTGCCCTTTTCTTTTGCATAAGGTGCTTGTCTTACGGGCTACTCTCATCATCCTAATTAGACTGCCATATTGTTCCTGTCTTCAGACGTGCAATCAGTGAGCCAGTGCACGCTGAAGTTGAAGTGTTCATCAAGTATAGGTTTAATGTGCCTGTATAACATATGCACATGTGTACAGATGTACACACACACACACACACACACACACACACAGTGGCAGCATCAAATGCTTCTGTTAAGAGTGTGTATCAAGTGCTGGCTCATGCCTCAAGTGGAAAATGAGGGTCATTTCAGTTGTCATTTAAAACCATTATGAATGCAAATCATCTCACTGACACTACAGTTGTGTGTGAGTACATTTCCAGTGGTGACATATGCAACATGCTAAGTTGGAGGGACTGCTGTGTGTCTTTAACATCTCTCCAAGTCTCTCTGATGGAATCAAAACTAAATCCCAAGGCAGGGACAAAACAGAGTGCATATGTATAAAGAGTGAAAAGCTCTAACCGCTCTTCTCTCTGTGCACAGGTGCAGACCAGGAGACCGACAGTAAGAGGATCCACTACGTGCTCTCAAGGTGAGTAGGAACTTAAATTAAAATGCATGTGGGCTTTTGTGGGTTGCAGCATGCAGTGTGTGCAGGTATGTGTAGCATCTCCCCTTGACATTTCAGTCAAGCCCTCTGTCTTTGTGCATGGGCGTGTGCAGTATGCATATGCATGTGTGTGTATGTTCACATACTGACTATCAACTAGCTATGTCTGAAGCAATTAAAACACTAAATGCAATCATTCAGTTTTCTCTTCATTGCACATATTTAGGATCCTTTGAGAGAGTCTGCAGCAGACGTGCTTCTCTCTATTGGTCTTTAATGTCTTTTGAAACTCCTTTATATTATCAGTCACAGCGAGGGTTTCCTCTGTGAGGCTTGGCTAGACAGTTATTTAGATAAGCCAAGAGCCATCCGCTGTCTATCTGTCTCCCTGGATATACCCGTTAGCTGCATTAGCATTGGAGCGTATAGGAGCTATTCCAATCACTGTTGAATGTGCGCCACATATCCTAATGACCTAGAGAAACCATTAGTCTTCTTGTGATGGGTTTACTATGTGGCTGGATCCAATGAGGAACTGTATTGGCTTTCCACTTCCACAGCAGTATAAAAACCATTTGCTGGTGAAATAATGGGATGGATAAAAGTGGGTCCCAACTACTCTAATTAATTTGCGTAGTATCCTCTTCCAAAACTTAGAAGGGCACAGGGTTGGAGTCTTGTTTTTGTAAATGTAACAGAATTAAAAAGAGCAAGGAATCATTTTCTGTCATAATTTCAATTTAGTTTTGTTGTATGTCGTATAACCTGAGGAGCTGGCTGAATTTGGTGAGTATTTTTGGTTAAATCCAGTGGTAAAATCCGAACCCCACCCATCCACCCACACACACACACACACACACACACACACACACACACACACACACGCACACTTACACACAGGAGGAAAATCTACAACCTTCTCAGTAGTAACGGAGATGGCCTGGGGCAGACAAGCCTCCTCAGAGTTGTCAAGTATTAGCAAACCAAGTATAAAGTGATGACTCCATACTGTTTGGTTTGCCTTGGAGCTTTGCTTTATTATTCATTTGATTTGAGTGTGTCTGTCTGTGTGCGTCTCTCTGTATTATCTGTATAATCTCACACTCACATAGGAGGTGATTTTGCGCGGAAGAAAGAGTTAGAATAAAAAGCCTAAATTAATCTCAGAAGACAGCTCAAATCACCAGAGAGTCAAACCTCATCCCACACATTTTCTTTCCAGAAGTAAAAACCTTTCCTCTCAACATTCCCATAATGAGCAATTATATGATGCATCAAACAAACTAACGGCCTGCTTCACATTTATAATAAGGCAAGCACTAGCCTGATTTACATTACAGGGTCTAACAAGGCAAATGGGATTACTCATTATTTGTGTTACTCAGTGATTTGGAGTAATTCAAACAGCAACAGACAAAATCGCTGAAAAGGAGGAAACAGGACACCAAAAGCAACACGGAGAAATTACGATGAAACAAGTGTGTGAAAAAAGTTACATTTTAAAAGTAGAAAGTAGCAGTTTTGCTAGACTGATCTTATACAGGCTAAAGCCAAAGTGCCCTGATGGAAAAGGCAAGACTACCTTTACTTTTGAAAGGACTTAGAGGGACCTGGCCATGGATTTCATGCTGCACTCTGGCTAACAGAGGATTAAAAAGCCTCTAATATAGCTAGAATTAGACCAAGCCAATCCTAATATCGGTGTAATTGTGTGTCTTTGTACTAGCTAACACCTGTAGTATTGGACAGAGTTAATTTGACCTCAACATAAGTACATTGAGGACTTTTCCTCTGGTTGCCATGGATCAAAAAGCCCATTGTTGGAGGATTTTTGTACATGGTGGAACAAGTCTGCTTCGTCAAAAATAAGGTGTGGCTGCAAAAAATCACAGATACATTTCAGTTATTTGCATTTGTGGATGAACTTTAGATAAAAATGTATACCTACCCTTATCCCTCCAAATAAATGTTCTGTACATCAAATGTTATATGTCAGCAATAGTACAATAAGCACATTTATACATTTGATCCTGACTAGAAATACCCTTGCTCTAATAAACCCTCTGTGGCCCTGCAGTGGAAAGGCATCTTCAGTGCATTTGGGACTCTCAGTGGTAGGCAGAGAGGAAGAGGGAGGAGAGCGCTGCATGTTTGCCTTTGTAATTACTTCTCATAGGAACCCAAGCATTGATTGTTGCAAATGCCCATTGATTTTTAGCAAGGCTCTACACTGGCGCACGACTTGACTTTTGTGCTAAATGCCACAGGACGACTGACGTCTGTATGTCTGTGATGTGTGTAAAATGTGTTTGTGGCCGTGCATTTATTTGCGTGTGTGCCTCCATGTGTGTGTGCTAATGCATATGTATGTGTGCATGCAAATGAGAGTGGCTCGGTGGATAGCTGACAAATAGGAAAGCCGCTGCATTCCATTTGGCTCGGGCAGCCTAATCGAGAACCATCGATCTGGCCGGGGGGAAACAGTGTGCTTACTTGCACATCCAGACAGCCGAAGGCTATCGGCAAACTGTTTGTTCCTATTGGATAAAATCACAAGATTTCCCTCCCTGTGGTCTAAACAGATCACTACTTCAAAAGGTCAAAAACAGTGCCACAACTAATCAGCCAATCACTTCAATATTTTTAGAACCAAAATGTTAAGTGATGCCACATTATTCAATACAGAGCTTAATTATCTGTTAAGCAATTTTGCCTGCATTGCACATCTTGAGATGATAATATTTTATGTGCAAAAGAGAGTCAAGTATGCACTGATAGAAAACAGCTTCTTCTGTTTAACCCAATGGGAAGAGCTGCAAAGTTTTAGGTTTAATTTCCCAAAGGGCTCCAGCAGCAGTTCAGATTAGGCATAATCTCACAGCACTAGCATGTCTTCACCAAACAGCATGTTCTAAGTAAATTTCATTAATGTAGGGTAGACCGTGGGTGCAAGTATCCATAACACAGTGTGCATAAATATGCTATCGTCTTAAGATGTAATATTCCATCACTGTACAATTGTCCAGTTGAATGATGAGCTCCAAAATCGCAAAATGACTAAAAGGATAATTCTGACTATTTTCAATCTTAGCTCTATTTTCCTATTTTTTGCTATCATGACAGTCGATTGTGCTGAAAATTTCATCACTTAATTCACTGTAGAGCTTTCATACCTCCAGATTGTAGCGAGCACTGCTGTTCAGTGCACACACACAGGGCCAAAGTGGTGATCTCTAACATTTGAATAGAGAACAATGATTAAAACACATCCTTTCAGCACAGTAACACTCAAGATGCATTAACGTAACCAAAGTACAAAAATAGATATCACTGCCTATTCAAGTACTTTTAATCAGAAAAACAGGATTAACCCTGAAAAAAATTTTTGGTGACTATTTCAGAAACCAAGTGGTACCTGAGTTACTTTGTGCTGCAATGGCAATTTGAAGAAGAGAATATTCATATTATTTTGTAACTGATATTTTTATAAGTTTGTAGGATAAAATTGTTGTACAGTATATGCAAGATACTGTACAGAGAGAGAATGTCACATCTGCGCAACTTGGGTATCAACAAAAATTTGAATGTCTTACAATTTTGTTTGTTGTTCAAGAGCACTCATGATTACAACATTTCTGAAAGCATCTGAAGGCAGCATCAGCTTGCTACTGTTGTGACATTGGACAGTGCAGAACAACTGCAGAATATCTTGATATAATGAGGTAAATGTTGAACTTTTGGACCCACAGTTGGATTGTTGAGCTTCAGAAGACTGCTATGCTACATGAGTGGTTATTTTGCAGTTTTTTTTGCACTTTTATTTTGAAATGTCAAGACCTAGCCACTTCTGTTGTTTTGGGGAAGCCTGATGAAGAGCTGTGCTAGCTAACTCGCCGTGTGTTATGTAAATACATGAACTTGCACAGTGTTTTGACGCGAGAATGAGTAGATAATGACGTAATTTTTTTTTGACGTAAACCCTTCCTTTAAGGGGCAACTCCTGTGCATAGCATGTAATGTTCCTCAACCCTGTAGTCAACATCCTTAGTCAACATCCTATGCTAGTCAGTAGTCAACATCCTATGCTTCACATAACTGGCTGTTGTAGGGTTTACATGGAGAACTCCTGGAGATAGATCAGTATTTCTGTTCAACTTTAGCATTTATTTATTTATTGCATTTGAAAAGACCTTGAATAGAACTCATTTTGCTCAGTCTTGAGCCCTTTGCACCTTGTCCTGGGGAGTCTTGACTGTAGCCATTGGGAAGTGTGTGTTTGCATGTTTGTGTCTTTAAGATGTCCTCAAAGCAAAAAAACAAAAATATTACATTTCTGAATGAGACTAAACAAAATTCCAACACTGATTTCCAAAATACAGGGTGGTTCGATGAGTCATTAAATGTAGAATAAAAAAATTGCCTTGATCTTTCTCACATAGGTGGATGCATGCCTTCATGGCACCTCTTACTGTACCTACCCTTTATTGTGGTCTTTGGATTTGTTGTCTCAGCAAACTGCATACTTTAATGGGAATTTGCCTGTCATTGTTCCCAACAGTTGTTCCTGTGAGAGGGTTTGAATAATGCAGCGCTCTGTTCTTAACTTCCACTTGAATATATCTGTCTGGTCAGCAGCACCAGAGAGAGAGAGAGGAAGGGAGGGGAGGAGAGAGACAGAGACAGTGAGTGACAGAGACAGAGAGAGCCAAAGAGACGGCGAAACAGAGATACAGAAAGGCAAAGGGACAAAAACCGAAAGAAAGAGAGAGACAGTGAAAGTGAAAGAGAGGCAAGATGAGATGGAAAGTGAGTGAGAAAAAGGGTGGCAAAGAGAGAGGGGCACAGACAGAGCGACAGAGAGAGATGGATAGAGAGACTGATTGTAAAAGAGAGGCCCACACAGTGCAACATCTATATTAGGCTTCCAAAGGATAGCTAATGTGATTTGCTTAGGTAATGAGACAGGCAGCCATTTGTAATTTTCGGTGTTGGTTCCCTGCTCGTCATGCTTTTCTGCGTTGTGTACCTACATCCCCTGGCTGATTACTGAGAGGTTGGAGACATTTATTTTTAGTTGTCTGGGAACGTCCGTGGACAGACCATGATGAATGGGAACGGTTTTCCATTGTGACAGCAACAACGGCGGTGGGATTGACTGCAGTGTTGGCAATAATACTGTCACTACATCACACAGAGAAAAACAGGGCTCAGCTTTGCTTAAAGTTTAGTTTAGCTTAGTTTGGCTGTTACAATAATCCATTGATTGGCCAGTAGGGTTCCAGAAAAAGACACATCACATATTAGAGGTGGATAGTTAAGTTTTGTCTTTAGCGTAGTTTTAGTGTGTTTTTCATTGAGTTAAATTGATCTAGTCAGAATTGAGCTAAATTTAGCTTAGTTTTGTTTCAGGTTGTTTTGTTTCCTTCATTCTTTGTGTGGTAGGTCTGACTGCAGAGCTGTGTGGTGAATAGGACACAAAGAGAGTTGACAGTTTGGTCAGTGGGACAAAAAGACAGCAGGAGGGGATCAGTGTATTGACTTTATTCACATGCATGGTATGCATGCATTTCCAGTTTATGCACTGTGTTCTCATGTCAAATTTCATACCTTTCGGAGTGATGCAATCCATGAATTGCTTTACAAACAAACAAAAAGACCTTAAAATGAACTCTTAAACTGACAGGAAGCCAGTGCGGGGAGGTGAGCATTGGGGAAATATGATTCTCCTTGCAGGATCCAGTTGAAAGCCTCACAGCAGCATTCTGCACATACTGCAGACGACAGAGGGACAACTGACTGACTCTGATATACAAGGAGTTGCAGTCGTCAAAACACGTGGTAATACATGCATGGATTACTCTCTCAAAATCGTGGAGTGACTAGAAAGACTGAAAGATTTTGGTAGGGCCCGCAATGGAAAAAAAATAGCTTTTAAAGATATTTTAACTCTAGTGGAGTCAATCCATCCAGATAGTTTTTGTGTGGTTTGGTGAGGTTTCCAGTCTGCTGCACTCCTCCCGGTCTTGGCATCCCAGCAAAATGGGACTGAATGGGTATTCATTTGTGGAGCTCAAACCTTCAAAAATTTAAATATGAAAAAGACAGCAACAGCAACTCTTTCCAGAAACGGTGACAGGGATACCTGACATAATGCACAATCTTCAGGGGCAAAGAGTTTCGTTGGGAATTATTTCCTGTGGAAGAACACTGGCAAACTCTATCTAGCTGCCCTGAATTCTATAGTTTGTTGGTGTTCTTGGACAGGAAAAAAAACACCTAGAGATTTTTTACATGGGATGAGTTTCGCAGGGAATTTCTGATGGAGTCGGGGCGGAGGTTAAAAGAACAACCCCTGTTTTGCTTTCATTTAACACAAGCAAGTTCTGGGACATTCAGTCTTTAATGTCCTCGGGACAATCAAACAGAGGCTATAGTGACTGAGGATCATTGCATTTAAGTGGGACATAGAACTGGGCGTCCTGATTCTGTCCTGCACTGGCACTGCGCTGTTCTAGCCATCTTTTTTTTTTCCGAATGTGTAAAACGGAACCGAATATTCATGCTAAAACTGCTTCTCACTTGATCAGTTGCCAGACTTTGAGCTTTCCTGTGATGGGCGGGGCGACAGTCCAGCTGTATCCCACCATCACTTTAACTATAAATCTTGTTAAAAGTGGAGAAACTAATGTAGCTCCCATGCTGCGGTCGACTCTTACTCTCCATTGTTCCTTTGTTAAAGAGCTCTCTCCTGTCCTTTTAAGAACAGGTATTTCATCAGCCCTAATTTCACAGCCACTTTCACACTCTTCACTTCCTCCATCTCCACTTCAAACCACTGACTTAAAGATCTTTCTCCCCCTCAGCGAGCCTCTGTCTTGGTCTCTCTCATTCTTGCTCTCTCCCCCTCCACGCTTTGCTCTCCCCCCTTTCTCCCTCTCTTGCTCGCTCCCTTCTTTCTTCTCTAAGAAGACAAAGTCGAATGGCCCAATAGCGTTTAATTGCTGTGGTTTTTATGTGGTCTGCTGAGAAGTAATAGCCACTCAGCAGTTCTGTCCACAAGATAGATGCTGCCGATGCTTGTCTGGGAGTTGGCTGCAGCGTGGGAGCACGCCCAGCGGCTCGAGGAAGTGCAGGTGAAGTAATAAAAGAAAATGGTTGGCTGGGGGGGAGGAGGGGTCCAACAATGGATTCCATTTCCTTATTGGAAACAAGTCACATTGGGTCACACACACACACACACACACACACACACACACACACACACACACACACAAAGACAC
>OMKZ01035471.1:36225-48500 GCA_900302535.1 Neoniphon sammara | reverse complement strand
AAATGTCACAGTATTCCTTTTGTTAATTAAATGTCTTTTTTATAGTGATTCTGTAATGTAACCATCATTTATATACCTTTTTTTTTTTTTGTAGTGGACATGTCTGTGTCTACATTAGCAATGAGAAGTGTATAACACACACTGTGTGCCAAAAGACATGACTTTATTTTAACTTGAGTGCAGCAGTAGTGTAGAAATATGATGTAATGTGTAACTTCACTGTCACATCTTATATCCTTTCCCTCTTTTTCTTCTTTCCTGCTTTTTGTTCTTACATGTCTTTACAGACACCACTATACTGTGAATTGAATTAAAAAATCCATTATTTTAGCAGAGCAAATGCAACAGGGCTGTAACCTGATCAAAATTATTAAAAACGTTTATCTTTAAAAAGGAGTTTGAAAGTCTTCCCCCAGAAAATGTTGACCATTGCAATAAGACAGTAACTTGCCTTAAATTATTTCCATCTGAAAAGACGAAACTGACTTTCTATCCTGCAGTTCCATTACACAGCATTATTATCACAACACTCGAGTTATTATATTAAAATTAAATGTATGGATCTCTCAGGAATAAAACCTGTTGAAGAGCTAGTGGGTATAGAACATTTTGAGCACTGTTCAAGGCAACTCATTAAGCAGCTTTATATTTACAGACACAACAGTAAATAAATAAATGTGAACTGAAGGATATTTGAGCATATATTTTATTTATTAGAACTTATTGCAGTAAACACCAGAATAAGTTAGTAATTGTTGTATTTTAATTTGAGTGGCATCAGTAGTCATTAGTGGCACCACAACAGGAGCCTTCATTGTAAAGGTCAACAGTACATTGATAGGTTTATACCCATGAATTCAAAATGGATAATTCTGTTAATTCTGTTATGCTTTTAATTTGAAGACAAAATCGTCCTTCTCCTGGTCTACTTCTAGCTGTTTCTCTGTTTTTTTTCTCAGTTTTTTAACACTGCCTCACTCCTTGCAAACATCCAAGTACATTGAATAAAGACAAGTCTGCTTTATTTTAATCCTGAAATAATGCAAATGAATTTGAAAACCTTTATTAGCGAAAGACATTAATATCTTATACATTACCATAACACACTGTGAAAATTATTCCTCTGCAGAAAGTGAGGTATGTAAAGCACATCATTTGCCAAACAGCACAATGGAGTGCTGCCCCACTCCCTGTATTGTCCGAGCAGTCAATCAGCACGACCTGTTGGCTGGTGGGAGTTACCATCACAGGTTCAAGCACATGAAAATTCAACTATTCAAACAGGGCCATGACCTAGCCCGTAAGCTTACTGCTGCAGTGAGTTCAGACATAAGCAGTCCAACACTGAATTAAATGAAATGTTAGACACTTATGGGGAAATCGAGATGTAGGCGCTCACCAGCGCCGCTCCCTAGCATAAAAATGACCAAGGTCTGGACCTTGATGTCCTCAAACGTAGCTGTGGCATTGACTGAAAATGAGCCAGTGACACATCTGAGTGCTAATCATTTTTAATTAAAACAGAATTAAATCTCTTCTACGATAGATGGAAAGCGAGAAAGAGAGTCAGAATTCAGAATTCAGTCAGAGTCCACCATTGGAAAGTGAGTATGCCACTTTTGTGTGTAGTCTTGGTTGGTTGTTATGGCTAAATGATTTAACTCCCTCTGCTCAGTGCTGTGTGACAACATTGCTATTATACAAAAAACACCACTTGTGTAAAATTGTCATGAAGAGTTACAGAATGAAAATACTTTTTTTATGATGCTGCAGTACACAAGACATTTCTTGGGTTATTATTGGTAATGTTATCCTTTCAGCTGTAACAGTGTGTATGAGAGAGTTACAGGATGAAGTTGTCCTTCAGGGCACGCAAAGCTATACCATTTACATGACGCTGAAAAGGAATGAGCCTCATGAAAACTGAAAGGAAAACAAAATGATTGACTGAGAACTGTATTATAGAGTTCAAGGAAAGGAGGAGAATGTTTTCAAAATGTTTTTTGAAATCTGTGAGAGGAAATTAGGTATGGATCACAGTAAGTTATGTGATTACCTAGGAGCCGAACCATGTCAGAGATTCATTGAAGAGTTTAATTGCTCTCCATGTGATTGAATTTTGTTAGTCTCACCACATGATATAAATTCAAAATCTGAGTCCATGAAAAACCAATTACTTGCTTTACTGCTTAACAGTTAGGAAGCTCTCATTATCTAGTTAAAGCCATTCACATTTTTAACTGAAAAGGCAGCTTTCATTTTCTTTATTTAATGCCACAGTTTGTACAGATTTTGTTTATTTCAGTCCTATGGAAAACAGACACTAAATTACAAACTTGTCCCTGTGTTGGAGACATGTATTATATTTGTGTTAAGCAAAATACTCAAGAGGTTTCAGAAGTATCATAGGTAAAATATTTCTAAAAACAGAGAAGTAACGAACTCATCTCCCCATTACAACTTTAAACTCATCCATTGACAGAAAGCTGAAATTGATGGTGACTTTTCTCACGCAGGAGCTCCTAGTGCTTCCAAAGTGCATTTAAGATACCCCCTGAGATTTAATTATGTAGCATTTAACAACAATAATACTCTTGCTTGAATACTGGATATTTGTTCAGCTATTGACAACATGCTTGCGCTGTATGATGTTAATTTTTCCCTGTTTCAGTCCTGGAGGGGAGTACAGTATAAGATGATTGCAAGTCAGCCTTAAATGCAGGTAATCTTACTCCATTCAAATGTGACCCCTTTCCTCTGTAAACATGATGTTAGTGGCTATTGTGGACCTTCCAGAAAACAAGTTTTAACAAGATGGAAAAGCAACACTGGCACCGACTTGGTCTCTTGATAGAAAAATAGATGTTCTTTTGATCTGCATTTCACTCAGTATGAGTCGAAAGGTAAGCACAACATGATACCAGAACATTTACATGCAAATGGGATGGGAAAGTAAATAGTAGGGCTTTATGCAAGGAGGCAGATGAGCACGCTGTGGTAGAGAAACACTTTCATAAAGCTGTCATTGGGAAAAGTAAAAGTAGTTTTTTTTGTTTTTTGATGCTCCTTCTGGGTTAAGTAGCAGCAAGGAATCTGTAACAAAAACCATAATACACAAGTAACAAGTAATTACACCATCAATTAGATATTATTAATTAGATGATTAAAAGATATGGAATTACAGGCTACTTTAAGTTGTACTTAATACATAAACATACAGTATCAGCATGCAACTACATTATTAAACAGTGTAGCTGGCAGTTGTTCTCAAATTTCAGTATTATTTTCCTGTTCACAGCTAATACGGCGGTCAGAGTATAAACTGAGGTATAAGTGAGCCCAAATTATAACTGAGTGTTTAAACCAGCAAAATGTAATGTCCCCGCACGCGTGAAATAAAATACTTCGGAAATTACAGTGAAAATAGTTGAGTTGATGGTCAGGCATGCTGTGGAGCAATTAGACATTCTGCCGAGCGTACAGGACAGTTTTTCTGAAGACAGAACCAACTTTTTCAAAGCATTTCATCTGTGGTAGTCTTAAATCTAGAACTCTAAAGAACTGAGATAAGCTAGTTAATTATTGTTGCTAATTAAAATGCTCAGCAGCATACAGTGTCACATACAGTGTATGTGGTTTGGGGCTTTATGAAGTACAAGGCATTATTAAAACATTTCAAAAGTCTCTAAGCATACTGTAGAACTGAAACTTATAATAATATACTGCAACATACAATGTGTATATCTTTGAATAACCACTAAGCTTGATTTATACCCTGAAAGTTCAGACATCCCAGACAACAAATACAGTATATTTAACTAACATAACTCAGGCATTGAGATTTGGAAAAAAAAATAAATAAATAAAATAAAACAGCGAGGGCACGTACGGAGACTTTAGAACTGCCTTTAAAGGCCCAGCTAGAGGTCTGCATAGCTGTAGGGCTCCTTCAGGTCTTGTGGGTCTTGACATAAATATCTAAAGTACAACTGTTTTTTTTCTTTCTATCTTTCTTTCTTTCTTGCTTTCTTTCTCTCTTTCTTTCTTTTTTGTCTTGGGATACTTATGTAGGCATTCACATTACACACTGCTCCAGGAGTCATGGAAGTACTTAAATGTAATTTAAATACTGCTGTGTAATCTGTTTGTGTTGTTTCTAAAATGCCCACACTAGCAAGTCAGGACATCAGCTTAATGTGTCCAATCCCCGGCTGGTCTTGCATAAATTGCATGTTGTAGCAGTTGATGTACACTAGGCTGTTATATTTTGGCACAGAAAATTGGAAACAATTGGAGGGGGTGTTGGGCATAAATAAATTACACCCAAATGCATGGATTCTCAAAGAGTAAGACTTGCTGATGAAACATATTGTTCGCAGCTTGGCACTGTACTTTGTAACTGAAGCTGCAGACAGTACTGTGGCTATGGCAAAGAGAAACATTTAAGCATCCAAGGTCTCAGCTGGGGCTACTTTGCTACTTAGTCTAGGTTACTGTAGTGATTTGGGCGAGAGGCAGCCATTTGTCCTAGTTGAGCAGACAGTGCTGTAGTTATCCTACATGGAAAACAGCCCCTGGTGAAAATGACTTTCCATTACTTCTGACCCCATCTGCAAATGACGTTCCCTGCTGATAGGATAATTCACTCCCTTACAAATCAACTGGGCCATTTTTTGATGCAAGATAATGGAGGCATATAAACTAACCTCACAATGTAGGAATACCTCCCTAAAAATAGAATAATGTATTCATTTTTTCCCCCCTCCTCGATGTTTGGATGATGGATGATATTCAGGGAAGCCAGGAGCTTCCATGGTCTCTGTCTCAGGAACCTTACATATAAAACAATGTCATCTCATTTTAGTGTTCCCTCACATTTGTCATATTTTGTCGTGTTTTCATATTTTTGTATTCTTCCCCAGATAATGACAGTATTTCTGTGTAGTCAGCATCTTAGAAAATGTATTAATCATATCATTAGAACTGAATAAACAGTAAAACATGTTAAAATTGATTGCCGTATGATAAAAGAAGTAAGGCTGCTTCTGAGAGAAACTTGTTATATTGTGTGACTCACAAATCAATATTCTGAAAATAACAAATCATCTTGTATCAAGTTATGTGCTCATAGCAATCTGTCATAGCGTGTCAGTGTATTTGTGTGTGTATGTGTGTGCACGCATATGTTGCTTGTTGCTTGTTCATTTAGCAGTGAGCACTGAAGCAGAATTTTTGTGTCATAACAAAGCAAAAGAATCAATACAGAAGCGCACTTGATCTCTGTTCTCTGTATAACAAATATCACTGAAGCGAGTTGACAGCACAGAAACAGGCAACTCGAGAGAAAAAGAAGGGAGGGGAGGGGGGGAGAGGGATAAAAGAGAAGCAGAAGATACAAGAGTAAGAGTTTGCATTTTTCATTTCTGTTTTTTAAGGAGAGAACATTTGGGTATTTTGAATCTATGAGCTTCCTGCCAAATAGTTAGATCAATTCCATGTGCAAAGCTGTAGCTCAAACTGGGCCAGCCAGCAAGAGGAATCACATGTTGAGAAGAGAAACATGTCAAGATGGTTGCAAAAGTGCGAATCTCACTGGATTGTGTATTTTTATTTATTTATTTATTTGTTTATTTTGTGTGCTACAGCTCAGACTAGAGAGAACTTTTTCATAAACAGAAATGTAATTGCAGGACTAACAACTGCAGTAGTCAGTAGCTTATTAAACATCAAATGGATGTATTATTGCCATAGTTAAGTACTAGTTGCATCTGATTTATTTAAGCTATAAAACTGAGAAATCTTTAATTTAGGGAGTGATATGCTCTGGGGGAAAAGAAAAAAAAATTGTCTGCACTATTTCTGTACAGGTCAGACTAATGTAATAAACGTTATTCAACTTGAACCACAGCACTGTAGATGTGAATTTGTCAA
Source organism: Neoniphon sammara (assembly GCA_900302535.1). NCBI lineage: Eukaryota > Metazoa > Chordata > Actinopteri > Holocentriformes > Holocentridae > Neoniphon > Neoniphon sammara. The sequence goes on along the minus strand of OMKZ01035471.1, from coordinate 42,569 downwards.
AATTGATTAAATATGGCACATACCAACACAGACATGGCTCGGCTCTCTGAGTATTGATGTTCCTGTTATACCAGATCAAATCAAATTTTCTATAGATATCGCTATAATATCGTTATCTATTCTTTTGGCCACAATAATTGTGTAGTGAAAATTTGATATCATGATATCCCGAGTGGCACGGTGGGACAATGTAAAACAGACCATCAGCCAGTCACATTTTTCATAGCTGCACAACTTTTATATTTACTGATCATACAAGTTTGGGGCAAAGGTGCAATGAAGCAACACGGCAAGCCCAGGCAAGACAACTGTCGGCCTCTACAGCAAGAACGTGATACAGGCATTAAATCTAAAGTAAATCTAAAGTGTTTTTAAAACAAACTGTAGCTGAACTACATGCCTGATATGCCTGTTCAGGGTTAACATGGCAATGACAAGGGCTCCTGCAAACCACAATGTCGTAAATGCGCTGTTTCTTGGGACTGTGGATAGCTACAAATTGTTAAAACAAATTTTATGACGCCATGTTGTTTTAAATTTGACAGTGTTTCTAAATATGAAAATCAAATGATAATACATATACCAGAACAGTAGATAAAGACAGGGCCCCATTCAAAGAGATACGAGTCTTGTTGGTTGCCATCGTACTGCCTTAACTATGTTTGGGGTGTCCTGATATATGGTTTTAATGGACACCCTCCAGCCAATCAGATTCAAGTATTCCTTGTGGCCATGGTATAAAAAGTTTTATCACTGATAGCACCGTTATACCAAAATAAATAGTAAATAAAGCTCGATCCAATATTTTTTTTTCCCTTAAAATGCTGAGTTTTATCCTGATTCACGACATGTCTTCATTTCAAATATGCCAACTGTGGCACAGGATTCAGTATTATGAAGTTTAAAACTTATTAATCTGTGCACATGCAACAGATGGAGAGCCTTATTGCATGCGTAGAATTTTCAACCCACTGAAGATCTGTATGCAAGACAAGCAGATGACTCTTTAACCTGATGATAAGCCCACTGGAAATCAGTGAAACATGCAAATTTTGATTCACCAACTTTGTCTTGCTTGAGTAAAAGGGTAACAGAAAAACTATGACCAATGGCGTCTCTCAAAACTGTTTTGCTCATCAGCAAGCAGAACCAACTCAATTCAAAAGGGGAGGCTATAGTTTATATGAAATACCACTGATACAGTAAAACTCATGCCTTTGTAATCCATTAGGAACTCAGAGTCATTTTAAAGATTGAGGAATTGGTTTTGTAACAGCAGGAATTAACATTGTGTCTACCATGGCAACTACGAAGTAAATGGGTGTGTAAGTGTGTGAGGTTTTTGTATTCACAGGCTGTGAAAAAGACTTTTCTCCCGAGGACTATAAACTAAACTAAATGGCCAAATAACCAAGAGGATATAAGCATTTCATTTGAAATATAATAATTTCTGGAACCTAGTTTAGCCTTATCTAATACTTTCTTCACCTCCACAGTAGTACATTTTGTATTCAGAGACTGATTACAGTTGTGGAAGTCTTTACTCATTTAAACCCAGTTTAATTGCATGTAATATAATACATTTAATTTTCTTTGAAAAAGTCATAATCAAACAAAGAATATTTGCTACCTTAAGATATATTTTGGAAACCATTTCCCTGTTACATTGTCCCACAATACCTCACCAAAATCTCTGCTACACTTCCCATTTTCTAATTTAACTTCAGTTGGAATATGATTAACCTTCCTGGGACCTATTTATTCATTTCATGCCAGCATTGTTGTGGGTTATAAGGTTGCACCTGCTCAACATGCAGTTTGTTATCCATGGTTAAATCTGCATTTACATAACCTTTTATAAAATTTGAAAAGGCAAATTTTATATTCATTCCTCTGCTCTTTTTACCTCTTTTGTTGCCTTGTCATCTTAGGAATGTTTTCTTTGCTGTTTTTCTTTGCTCACACAACCTGTAATTCTTGGTTCCAGTAAGGCTTATGCAGTTTTCAAGCACCCTAATCAGTGCTTTGTGATGAAGAAGTATGGCATGAAATGTAACAGTGTCCATGCTGAGGAGTATGGCAACAAGGGCTTATAACTGCAGGGAATGAAGAATTTGTGTGTACATCATGCAGGAGATTCCTCTTGAATGTACAGCACTCTGACAAGCAAAGCAATCTGAATCAATTTTCCAATTAAGCACCGGCCCAGTTGGGTGGTATACGGCAAACATAACAAATTGCATAGTCTTGTTACATCCCTTCGGCCTATATCCCTTATCTTGTTCCCACCGCAGTGCAATTCAATAGAAATTGATTGAGTGGTGCTCTCTACCTCTCTCTCACGCTCCCTTCACAATCCCCGTCATCCTCCAGGATATCCGTGGCCAGACCTGTAGCCCTAACCTCTGTGCACGGCTCTGACAAGGACTGGGCTGCCTTCAGACGCTGATAGGTGTGTGTGTATGTGTGTGTTTGACAGAGAGAGAGAAAGCAAGGGATTATGAGGGGAGTGTGGGGACTTTGTGTGTAATGTACAGTATATGTGGGTGAATGGAGGAGGCATTGTGTTACAGTGCTAGGTAATTATTGCAGCCAAAACAGGGCTGAGTGCACTGCTGCTCTGTCTTTCTCTGCTGACAGTGGGGCCATTTCTGACCAAACCGTCACAAAACCCCGATCTCGCGCGCTTTTCAATTCAGGGAGGCTGAATTTTGCGGTTATTTTGTCAACAACGTGAATCAGTTGTTGCAGAAAAACAATTTCAACTGTTGACAAGGCCGGCTAGCAGATTTACAGGCCCTGCCATATTGCTTCATGAGCACGTTCTTTGGTCCAGAAGTTACCTCATGAACATACCTGATCTTCTCTGTATTTTCTTGGTGTTTAGCATTCCAAAGCACCACATCTCATGTTTTCTTATGGTGAATGCATTGACCTTACTTGCTTTTTAATAGTACAGTGTATGCAGTGATAGTTATTCAAACCAAGAAAACACAAAATGGTTTATTTAAAATTCCACAGCTAAATCCACAAGACAGCACTTGGTAGCACAGAAGAAAAAAAATCTGTATAACTTTTAAAATAACAGCAAGAAAGATGTGCTAAGAAAACAGTATATTTCCTAGCTACTGTCAATAATGCATCCATCACATAAATCTGTCTAAATGTAAACAAAAGCATGAGGTTCGGGTGAGGGAGTTTCTTAGACAGTAGTAGTTACTGTAGTACATCTCAATATATGAACTACTTGTGTCTGGAACATTATGTTATTACTTCAAGTAATGATGTAATGTTTCAGACACAAGTCACATCAGATGTGACTCAGGATGAAATGTGTTTATTACCTGTTCGCATCATGTTTTGAAATTCCTGAAAACACCAGAGCGCTTGTTCACTCCAGACATCATCATCCATTCTGAAACTGGCACTTGAAAGTGCTACATAACCCCCCTTTATTTATTTGAAAGTAGCCTATTTTGCCATATGATAATGTGATGACATAACTGCTAATATTATGTATTAAGTAAGCTAGTAAGTGGTGAAACTACAAAAATTCAGAATAGGTTGTAATATTGGTGTGTAGATTCAAAGCAAATATGTATTAGTGTCTTACAAAGTAGGCTTTCTTTCCTTTAACTAATGTCTTCAAAAAAAAGCAACCAAAAGCTAGTATACACACACTACCACATACAAAACACATACACAACACACACACCCACCCACACACACACACACACGTAAACACACAGATTGCTCGCTATTCTGTGTGTGCTCTCGCCAGGGGCAGTAATGCCATTAGAAACCTCCTAATAAGACTTGCCTTGGTTGTAGCACATTATTTCCAGTGTCAGTTCTTCAGCATGTCCCTTTGATGGATACATTTACTCATTTAAAGCAGCAGAAGAAACACACCTTGCAGCAGTAACAGTAGGGTCTTATTTCTAAACCACTAAAACGCTAAGTACAGGGGAAAAAAAGCTCTGTTGACTGTCAGATATTACATGTCAAAGTTCTCTATATTTTTCGATGGCAGGCCTGTGAAAGGTAAAAAAGCCTAGTGTGGGTTTTCATATCTGAAGTATTTGCCTGCACAGAAAGCTATCTGAGTTGGTGTGACAAATATGCAGAGGACTGGTGTATTGACCTTTGGCTGCCACTCACTGAAAAGCAGGTGATATGAAAGCGCTTTAAAAAGCAGCTATTAGAGTCTGGGAAGAAACAAAGAGGAAAAAAGAGGCACCAAAAGAAAGAAAGACATGTTATCTTGCTAGGGTGAAGAGTGCTTTCAAAGCTGCAAAATGTCTTAGTTTTTTTGTTATTATATACATTTAGCAAGGCTTTTCAGTTTGCATCTATAACAGTTCTTTTCATATGCAAGTATGTTTTGATCTTTCAAACAGGACACTTCAGCTTTCCACTCAGGCCACATTACAAGTGCATGTCCCTATTCTATCACAGGACATTTGTTTGACCCCTCTCCTGTCTGTTTGAACTGAAAGAATGGCTGCTGATGTTTTAAATACCTAGATCTTTTTTTTTTTTTTTTTTTTGATTTGGTGACTGAACTAGTACTAGTAAAGGTTCAAACCTGACAGGAAGCTTTATTTCAGTTTGAGCTTGCAGCTGGATGGGATTGGAATGCATGTCATTGAGCAATTGGCCCAAAATTTAATTTATACTAGTTTTGTTTACTTATTGTATGTTCACCGCTTTAAAGAAAACATTTCAGACGTGATGATTTTTTGTGGATTTAAGGGTCTTCAGGGTTTCCCATAATGTATTAAACTGTGGAGGCCAACCACCACATAATAAAAATTTGGTAAATGTGTAGATGTACAGAACTGATCTAAATCAATCTATTGCGGCGCCTAGGATGTGTGCATTGCTTTCCTTAAAACTTAAAAATTGTAAATCTGCTCCAAACATGTGATAGTAAGGGTTATCAGTGATCAAAATGCACAGCACTCACACAGTTAACATGAGTGAAGTGAAAATACCAGAATATTGTGCTGTTCACCATCAGTTTCCAGCGGACACACAGCTGCTGTCTCAGTTGCCGATAGGAACATTTTGACATATTGCTCAACTCTATTTCAGACCGTACACATGCCATTGTAACAATAGTGTAAAAGACTTCATACCCTTACAGTCAAGTCAAATCAAGTCACGCCAGTGTTTACTTGAAGTACATTACCACCAGCAAGGTCTCAACACATTATACATTCACAAGACACACCAAAGACATAATGATAAAAAACAATAGCAAGACAGAGAGGAGGTTAAAGAAAGTGAGCAAACAAAACAATAATAATAGGATAACACTATACTTATGAATAGCTAAAGGTGATCCAAGACAAACAAAGGAGTTAAAATACCAGCTAATCAGGTAATCACCTGTAAGGATGTTATTTTTATTAACCTTAAAATTTTATGCTGGAATGGATATAGGAAAACTGACACTGTATCAGTTGTGTGACATTTTTATTCGCTTGTTACATTGTGATAACTGGAGTAATGTCTCTAACGTGAATTTCCAGTAACATTATGATTGATTGAGTTATGGCTTTGAGATTGTTAAACTTTTCAATTGTGGAAGTTAAGTCACTTCCTGAATTGATTAATATGGATCTGCCATTACCTCCGTGCTTACGCGGTTTATTGTACTGATCTCCACTCCAAGGCTTTTAATTTGTAGCAGCCGCGCTGGAAGATTGATTTCTGGGTTTTTAATCAGTTGTCTTATTTGACATGCAGATGCATCAGATAGCCTGTGGATACGCACTATCGATTCTCCGGCTTGTTTACTTGTTTAGCTCATTCTCTGTAGTCTTTCTCTCTCTGCCTGCCTGTCACCTTGTACCTGTTATTCTGTCTGTCTGTTTGTCTGTCTCTCTGGGATCGGTTAATGTCCAGGCTAATATTACAGCGTTAAGGACCAGTAATCCGGGAGGTTTATCCCGCCTGAGACCTGAGCCCTGCTGTGTGACTGCCTGCGGTCTGTGTATGTTTTTGTGTTTGGGTTGTTTAGTGTGTGTGCGCACATTCATTTGGCTTAGCATCCTGATTAAATATGAATTTAGTTAATCAAAGCTCAGTATTCTATGTAAACATCCCTACAGCAACATTTACCATACAGACACAAACAAACATTAGTTGATTCATTAGTTGTGGACTGTAAAGCATACATTATGCATGCCTGAACACGCACGCACACACACACACACAAACACACACACACACAAACACATGCACCCAATTGGAACAAAAAGGATTTCACTTCCTGAAAGGACATAAGGGGCATGTTAGTCCAACTTCAAACATTTGTGGGACTGCGGGACCACCAA
>OMKZ01035471.1:14927-36205 GCA_900302535.1 Neoniphon sammara | reverse complement strand
GGACCAGAAATGGAGCTTAAAATGCTAAAAAAGAAACATTATATTCTTTGTGATGGCCCAAGTTGTTTTTGATTTGAGGGAATATTCACTTATCACACAAATACCTCTGCAGCACAAAATGAAGATGAAGTTCATGAAGAGTGAATCGGCAGTAGGCTCCTCATAGTAACCACCATTCATTTTGAAAGCATAGAACTTGTTAATAACTACTGATGCGCATCCTTGCAAATCCTTTACAGCTTGTAAATCTGTCAGTGAGGCCACTGTATCTTTTTTATAGACAAAATGGTCTGTCCACTCACCTAAGTATTTTTTATTTATTCAAAAAGTTGCAAAGCACAGAGGCAGCAACACCAGGGGCGATGCAGAGAGGAAGAGATGTCTGTTTAGCAGTAGCAGACTTCACACTTGACTCTTTATTTATTTATTTATGTATTTATTTATTTTTTAATTCACCTGTATCTTTTTCTGTTTTATTTATTTTCTGTATTATTTTGAGTGAGTTGTACATTGCTGCACATTTATATTTGTATTGCATCTGCGTTGTCTTTGAGCAAATTTACTCTGCCCCGCTGCAATCTGAATTCCACCGTGTACGATGAAATAAACTGAAGTGAAGTAACCGTGCTACATACTGAAAATATTATGCAAAACTGAAGTATTCCTGTAATTTTTCCTACTTTGTATTTTGAACAGAGAACTTAAGACCAGACATTGACAACAGAGAATATTGAAAGACATAGATAGAGTTTATATTCACAGTATATGGATAGCATTAAGCAACAGCACTGGTCTTCTCAACAATGGGGTTGCCACTGAATTTCATTTTCTGCTCTGTAATGATAACAAATGTCTCATTTTTCAGCGACTCTCATTGGCATAAATGAACTAATGGCATTCACTGACAGTGTTGACTTCATTATTTTAGCTGGCACAATGGAGCAGTTTCTGAATTAAATGGTGGTATTTGAAAGGCAGCTCCCCTTAACATAAATTCAGCTATCAACAGTGGGATTGACTGAGTGTAATTACCTCAGCAGAAAGACAAAAAACACTTTTGTCCTCTTCCCCCATTATGGTTTACATGAGTTATGCACAGTGTTTTTCCAAAATTGAAAAGCCCTATTTATAATATAAATAATTATGCATGGAGTTATTTATATTTATAGGCACAGTGTATGTTCATTATTTAAGAAGACGTTTCAGTGAAAAGGTGTCACATTTATACTCAACACAAGGAATTAATTTTAGCACTTCTTTGTATTTTATCACCAGCGTTTTTTAAATTAGTCCATAATTTAAAGAGCAAAAACTAAGTAAGCATCACAGAGAAAACATGGTAATTAACTAATCATGGCTAAAATGTTATATGTTTGTGAAACCCATAATTCCAGTTAAATATGCACTTAATACATGCATATGGGTTCAGTTCCTGGTTATCTTCCCACTCCCCTTTCCATTCAGTTGCTGTATGCTGCCAAAAAACAGGAGGAAACAAATGGTTTTGATTACCAGTTCACCTTAAAGCGTTACCCTTGGCCCTCGGTCCTTTCCCTGTTTTCTTCTTCAAAACTTTTTCTGCTCAAAAACTCTGCTATGATCGTATTCTATAAAGCCTGTTTGATGACTTTTGTTTTCTTGAGGAAAAAGATGCTCCGAAACCCATTTGTCATTGGAGTAAAGGGGGCCACGGCAGGTTTTGGTATGGCAGGTGATGAATGGTTCGTGGGGGGGAATCCATCTGCTGCATCAACACAAAGGAAATGGGATCTTCCACCGATAAAAAATTACAGTCTGAGAGACAAGCCTGATCCACACAAGCCCCAAACTCACTGTATAGTACATTGGACTGTGTGTTTATGTGTGTCTGACTCTCTCTCTCTCTCTCTGTCTATCTCTCTCTCTTTCTCTCTCTTTTTTCTCTCTCACTTCGTTTTTCTCTATTTCTGCACTTTCTCTCTCCCTGTCACGTCTCTCACTCTATTCCTCTCACCTTCTTTCTCTTGACTCCTCTCTTTCCTTCCACATTTTTCCACATCTTTCTGTCTTCTCATCTCTATCTTTCTCAATCTCTCTCTCTCTCTCACACACACACACACACACACACACACACTGGAAACACCAGCGGCTGAGTGCCATCTCGACTAAATACCAACTATCTATCATGTGAGATATTTCATATTTTTTGAATTCAATAAGCCCGTATGATTCATGTAGTGGCTGTAGTGTTTTCTCTATAGAATTAGCTTTAGGTTTGAGAGCAAAGGCAATAGCATGCATTAATTTCTTTGTTTTTCCAGATCTAAAAGTGTGTCAGAAATAAGGCAATCATTGTTAACAAATTGGTCTTCAAACATCTATTCATGTAAGGTTCAGCTTTTTATGAAATTCAGAAATTATAACAATAAACTTAGTTTCTGAAACCTTCTTGGAGTTTCAGTGATGTGACTAGATCAACAGAGCGTATTAAAATTACATAAATTTGTATTTATGTAATTAGTGTCATGTCTGTATTGAAAAGTTAAATAAAAACAATGCATTTGTTTATTACAGTGTTTCAGAAAATGAATTTGCAAGGACTAATTTGTAATTGAATGCAAAGGCTTGCAATGGAATTTTAATGCAATTCAGCTTGAAACTATAACTTTCATAATCTGGGCACACTGCTGAGCACAAGGCTGTCAAGAGTCCCACTGCTCACCCAGAACTGCCCCAAAGACCCCAAACAGTGTCCCCAAAGTATCCCAAAGGATTCAAACAGTTATCCAGAAGTATCCTAAAGTACCCCAAAGTGCACATTTACTCCAAAGTACCCCTAAGTGCTCAAACAGTGGGCTAAAACTCTTCAACCACAAACCATGTGGCACTGTGCCTTGTTCATCTCCTCAGCCAGTGATTTAGCTTTACTCTCCCCACCTTGTGGAAGTCATGTCATTTGACATCATATCAGCTCGATTGATCAACCTAAAGCTGTTGTCTAAAAAAAGTGCCTATGGCTAGCTAAATGCTGAGCAGCTAAATTTTTAAGGAAAGTGATCATTTGCATGAATTCTTCTGAAATGTTTTCTATATGTATCACTTACAGTTGTGATTATGTCAAAAATACTTATGTGATATTTTCAACTGTTACTATTAATATTAAAATACAATAACATTGCAAATAACAACAAGCATATCAGGCTGTAGTCCACTGCTTTTAAACACTGTAGCTGCCTGCAAGGTGTCGAACTGATGTATTGAGCCTTCTGTGCAACCCGGTATTAATAGATTGGATGCTGTTTTCAAGTTGTTCACCAAGTGGGAAAAATATGATTGGATAGTTGGCTGCGGAGATGAGTCAGGCACAGTGCCACATGTCTTATGCTGGGGGAAGTGAAGAGTGCTAGCCCACTGTTGGCAGCCTTGGAGGAGGCAGCTACCTTGTAGTCAACACTCAGGGAAGAAAAGTCACTTGTGCCCAGAGGTGCGTCTGAGGAAGCTCAGTGTGAGTTAAGATATGATGGTACTCCCTTGACCAGTTCAGATTTATCACACGTGCAATTTTGCATTCAAGCACTTCTGTGGTTATGTCATGTGTTTCTTATATGATTATCAAGTTCATGCCTTCATCCAGTGGCAAACCTCAGGTACTCACACACCTTAATGTTACAACATTAGAGTTAAAAGTGTTAGAGCTGTGGAAAAGTGTGTGGAAGAACACTGAAAATAATGGTACCATTATCAAAAAATGTTCAAGTACTTTCCTGTATCTTTCTGCTGCTGAATCTTTGACTCCTTCTGCCAGAGCTTCAATAAAAATGTTTGCTCAAAAATCCTACATGACAGTCACCAATTGAAAAGGGTAATTTGAGTACAAAATAAGTATTATTTTTATGATTAATCAGTCTAAATTAATGTGTTAATTTAACAGCCCTAAAAATATTTTAGTATTTATTTTTGTGTTTATTTTGTTCTGGGTCAGGAGGAGCAACTATTATATCAATATGATTACGTGGAGGTGAACTATAAAATATTCACCTACTTCTCTAACCCTGAGAAAAAGAATTGTTGATTTAACCTAAAAAACATCAAAATATGTACATATAATGTGTAGCTAACCATAATGCATTGTACTATTGTCAACTATAATCATGTTTTAGTGTTTGCAGTCCCTTCAACATCCCTTGGGAAAACTACATTTGAAATTATTCTTAGAGACTAGGCAACCCAAATATATACATTGACCTCCACCGCAGCCTGTTGGTGACATTGATTAAACACTGTCAGAACTGAAAGGCAGGATAAGGTATTTGGGACAGCTCTAGTGTCCAGTTTGTTAGCCAGATTTTAAGTAGGTTTTACGTGTATAATGTAACAACATTCTGTCTCTGTGTCTGATTTCATGTACTAAACAACTTAGTTTTTTTCAGTACACTGTTTCAATATGAGCACAGTGAATTCAAATTTAGCTCTGATCAGAGTAGTCCATCAAACTGGCGATTCAGATTTGCATCTTAAGTTGCATTAAACTCAGTGCTCACAAGAATGGACACAAAATGGCAGCATATGGGAGCTTTGAATCAAGTCAGCAAACACAAAACACTGAATCACTGTCACTACACCATCCTGTGCAGATTTTAAGATTTCAGAGACTTCAAGGGAAATGTTTACCAAAACAGCATGCTTCCATGCTTATTCTTGTTTCATGTCATTACATTTTTTACCTAATTTCCATTTAAAAGGTTGCATCAGTAACCAATTATCTATTAATATTCTCTCTAAAAAAATCCTCTGAAATTGTATGCTGTTGTTGATTAGACCCAGACAATGATGGAGGAATGTAAATTATTTATTACAGGCATTTCTTTTTGTTGTCTTACAGTTTTATTTATGCTCTGATTTTTTTGCAATAGCAGCAATTTTGGTGGCTGCTAGGCCAGTGAATAAACTGCGGGGAGGGATTTTGATTTACATTCAAAAGCATTTTCTGGTATTGCTCCCACAACCACAAAGCAGTCACTGACGGAGGAAGGAAACAGAATCATCTATAACTTTCTCCTCTCTCACAGTGGGACAGCGCAAGGAAGCAATACAAAAAGCCTGTGTGTATTTATGTGTTTGTGCATGGTATTGCAAATGATGTGCAATGTCCATATTAATGTTTGGGAACAGATAAATGTGGCTTGTGAATGCATGTCTTTGCGTCTCCATGCTGGTGCGAAGCAAATTTGGATATACATATGGCTTGTAAAAGCTGTTTTCAAAAAGTGCAGAAACACTTTCAGTATCTTGCACATTTCTGGAACTAATTAACCAATTGTTTAAACAAATATTCAAAATATTGCTAGTGTATAATGGGAAAACTGATGCTACTGATAATGTGGAAAGGCTTAAAGCCATCTGTCTTTTTTTTCTTTTTCTCTGCATATTATGTTTTGAGTTTCCAAATGGTTAACAGGAGTGGGAAGTTGGGACTAATTTGGGTCAAAATATTGATTTGAGTACAGTAAGCTCTAATTAGATGGTCCTACACAAGTTTAAAGGACAAAATATTTCACAGCATGGGTGTTCTTGCCCTGTTCTTTTCAGAGGATGATGATTTTAAGAAGTTGTATGTGATGACAACTCTAGTTAAAATGATTAAAAAACTGCTCACTTTTTTCCTACTCTCAGCACATTGCTGTGATTAAAAGACATAATCCTGCCATTGTTCTTCTTTATGAGTTTAAATGAAAATACAAGACAAATAGTCAGTAGGCTTCTAACTGCATATTTCAAAATGTATGAACTATAATGTGATAAACTTGCATGACTACCAGACGCAGTTGATTTGGGTTTTGATCTCCCCTGTGAAAGCTACAGAGAGAGATAGGTATCATCACCTCTTGCTGTGTCTGAAGATCTAAAAGAGAAACTAGTTCCTTTGTTTATTTAATCAACCTTCTTCGCTGGAGGAAACCCAAGTGAAAGCGGCACCGTTTTCAGAGAATTTGCAATTCCTCTGAGCTGGAAACGACCCGCCCAGCAAAGGCTGTCATTTTATCTCTCAGAGGGTGAGCAAGACACCCTCAAGAGCATACGTGGCCAGGTTTTGTGTGTGTGTGTGTGTGTGTGTGTGTGTGTATGCGTCTGTGTGTGTGTGTGTGCCTTAGGAGGTGAGCTGCAACAGAAACCCTCAGCAGCAAACCTCACCAGGAAAGCAAATGAGCACTTTCTCTTTTTCATGTTGATACAAGAGCCTCAATATGTCCCTGTTCTTTCTCAGCATGGATGTAAGCGTGCATGTGTGTTTGTGTTATTCGTCTATGTGTGTATGCGTGTGTGTGCATGAAGTTTCCCTGCAGTGCCCCATTGTTGCAAATAGCCCATTGTTGTATGGTGACTTATTTTTCTCATTTACAGAAATGCTCTCTGTACTTTAGCATGCACACACTGTCATTGAATAAGGAATACACAAGACTAGGAGGGCAAATGATAACTGTGTGTTTGCGTGTGTGCCTCTACCTGTGGTGTTTACCTTGTGCTAATATGTAGTGTGCGAGAGTAATGAATGCTTTTGCCATGTTCAAAGTGCTATTGTATTTCAGATTCTTTCTAGGGAGTGCTGTACTTTGAAGATAGGGACAAAGTGGTCCAGTGGTATAATGGGTGTAATGCTTATTCAATCTCTCCCCTGTCATGGACAGGTGCACAGCGGTGGTGAGAGACTGACAGCAAAAGAAGAAAGTGCTCACACAAAAGGTACTGCACACACACACACACACACACACACACACACTCCTATGCATATAGCCACATTAACGAACATCCATATTTTTCCCTGTGGCTAGAGAGTAATGTGCAATTTAATGGTCTAATGTGCCTTAATGACTGCTCGTGTGCATGGGCTTATTGTGCATCTATCAGCCTCATCTAATCAGACAATTAGCCTTCGTCTTGGGCTAATTTCCATGTATACATTCATTACCATAACTGGCTTTTTAATAAGAAAACAAATGGTTTTTCGTTCGCTGTCACTTGGTATAAATTTTGTTTCCTCTTAAAAAAAAAAAAGTGGACCGAATTTTACAAGTTTTTGCAAAATATGTAATTAAAGAGTTGGGAGTTTTAACAAAGTAGGAACAATGGCAAGCTGGGCATCAAATGAAGACTCTCACAGACACAACTTGAGTCATTATGATGCTGACTCAGTTTGAACTCAAGCAATCTGTGTAAGCAAATCATTGTATTTATTGCTCATTATATTTTGCTCTCTCACTCACTCGCTCACCTGAAAGCTAGTGAGAAGTGATGGTATTACCTCACCCACCATGCTGGTGTTGAAAGGCTTTACAGGGGATGATATAGTCATGTATCAGTGCGTGCGTCCAGAAACATTCAAAAATGACCATGTTGCAAACCTTTGACATAAAAAAATCATTATCTATTATAACATTCAGTGTACTTTTCAGCAGTGTGCCACTCTAAAAACCAATGTTGATCACTTAAAAATTAAGCTGACTCGACTTGGATTGATTAACTTGACTTGCTTTTCTGTGACTTGCTAGTGGTGTGGACCCTGTGACTTGTTACTTACTTGTGATTTGAGGAAGTGTGGCTCTGTCCTATGTCTGCTTAGACCCGGATTTAACGTCCACCTCAGTCAACCTCAGATCTGTCAGAATTTCTTCTTTTCTTATTTTGACTCCTCTGTACTTTACCCCAACTCCCTCCTGTCCCTTTTTCCTCCTCACTTCTATGTTCCATGCTGTCACGATCTCCCCAATATTCCGCACCACTACTGTTTCCTTTCTCTGGCCCATTCAGGAAGCAATTGTGCCCAACTGCTCTAGTACTTGAAGGGTTAGGGTTAGGGTTTAAATTTCATGCCAACACTTGTTTAGTCTACATGTTTAGTAATATTATATTGATTGAGAACATGAGGACATGTGTCAGTATTTTATGTTTTAAGCACATAATGTATCAGTGAGTCAGATTGAAAGAGATTACCATAAAATTACATGCTTATTACACATTTTTTGTAAGTTGAGTCTAAAGGGTCCTTACTTCAGTCAACCCTCAGGATCTTTGCATAGTGCACCTTTAAACACAAAATAGGCTAGCAATACTGCGAGGTAGGCTACGTCCTCTCTGATCAGAACGTAGATGACAGACATGATGGCACCACACAGCAAGGCAAGGCTAAAACTACAGTGCCTCAAGGGAATTATTTTCCAATCATTTAACAGCAGAATCCATGAAAATGGTGTGGAGCAACTGTTTAACTCTTTTCTCAGAAAAAGGGTACAGATGGTGAGAGTAAGCGAAACATTGTCTGCACCCATAATAACTTAAAACTCTGCACTCATCAAAACATAAAAATGTTGGAGCTCCTCAAGGTTGCCTGAGCTTACCACGGTTGTTTGCACTGTACACTGACAACTGCTCCACCAGTACCAGTTCATTATAAAGCTCTTATAAGATTCCACTTTATTATCCCTGTTTTTATATAAAAGTTGACCCAAAATCGTACCCGCTGTGTTCACAGCTTAGTCAAGTGGTGTGACCAGGATGCCCTCGGGAACTTTTATTTATTTGGTCTTGCACCTGATTATTGGCTGCCCCAGTAGAAATGTAAAACTGGAAAATAATCTTATAAACATCTTATAAATATTCAATATATGGATGTGAGTCTGTCTTGGAATATGCACATTAATTTTAATTATAAGAAGGTACAGCAGTGTTTTTATTTCTATGAAGTCGGAGGTCTTTAGGGGCTAATACTCTGAACCTACTTCTGTTTTTCACAGTGTTATGCAGTGTTGCCTCAATAGACTGAGAAAAATGCTTTTATTCCTCAGTCAATTTGGCTGCTCAACCAAGACAGTAGACCAGTCAGGAAAGTGCAGTTGGGGATCTCTGCAATAATATTTATTGGGATATGTACAATACCTAGATGTTTGGATTGTGCAGTGTGTGGATTTAATGCATGTAGGGGTGACCTACATGCACCTACATGAGTCTCTGCGATTGTACGCATCAACTTAAATGTTATATTACAATGCATTTCATGTCTCATGTTTTATGTCAACCATTGTTTGTTAATTTCTTACTTGTTTGTGGAATGGCTGTGATGCAGAGCAAATTTTGGAGAAATCTGACAGTAAGTTCCATAATATCTTATCATTTTTACAGATCTGTCACTGTTGTATTGCAGTACATTCAGCAATAGGCAATTTTTTTATGCTTCAGAATGATGGAATGGAATTTGGAGTTATCTGTCAAAGCCTTAAAATTATATACAGTAAGTGATGGAAAATTCTCATTGAACAGAATTCTTGTACAATAACTTAATGTTAAATCATCAGATTTAAATCCATTACTTTTGAACTGATTTTGGAGCCTTGTGTTGCAATGCCGTGCATATGCAGAAGACCACTAATACTGCTAGAGGCTCAGAGACTTGTATTTGTGACATAATGCTGCTACGCTGATCCCAACAGTATGAGGTTTAGACCACAGAATGCATGCTAATGCTGCGGTGTGCCTGCAAATAGATTCACAGAGTTGTTTTCCACAAAAGAGATTTTAGAATTTGCACGCTGAACTCAAAAGAAAACACTGCAGGATACAACAGCTTTATCATCTTAATGGAACAATTAGAGTCTGCCAACTGCAACAAAGACAGAAAGGGAATTGCATGGAGGGAAAGGTTGGAAGAATGAGGAAGCAGGAAAGAGAGTGAGAAAGCAAGATGGTGAAACAGGTACAAAGGATAAGTAGACAAACGACCGAGAGGAGAATTGGAAGGTGAACATCTGAACAAAAGAGAAACAAGCAAACACACTCATGCATACACAGATTCACACCTCAACATACAGAGAGTGAAAAACAGTGAGAATCAAGAAAGACAGAGGTAGAGGAAGAAGGAAAGAGGGAAGCAGGGTAAGCAGAAAGGAAACAGGAGGTAATAATGACAGCAGTGGAAGCCTTTGATCTCAGGTTTCTAATCAATGGGGATTATGGTCTGTGTGCCTGCGTCAGTCCTGATTATGGCAGCAGCAGAAGATGGTGGTGCAGCCAGAAGAGTAGCAGAAAAACACAGGTCTTTAGTCTGATGAGGTCTTTCGACACAAGTCTGTCTAAACACATCTGACACCTGAACCAGCTAGCAGGACTAGAATTACAATGTAGAAATGGATTCAGTATTTGGAAAGCGATAGTCTGTGAGAAAGTGTAAATGGAATCTTAGTCACTCCCAGGGTTGGTCTATAGAGACTTTACTGTCACACATGAGGAACTAAGATCCTACTGTGACTGTGCGGGACAGTGTCTGCATCTCCACCAGACTGCTGGGAATAAACATGGTGGATAAACGACGCAGGAAATCATATGAAACATAATGTTACAGAAATACAGAAAACTGTAAACTGCAGTGTAAGGGACTAGCAGACTCCAGGGAACTTAGAAAATCTTTCAGTCTGAAATTCTTTCAAGTCCTCCTCACAGCAGAAGTATCTTGCTATGCATATCGCGGAGTTATAATGTCAACATTTCACTGTGTAAGACTTATCTGACGGCTGCCTGGGACAGTTCTTCGGTTTCTAGTCCTCACTGTTTTGTTTGTTCTGTTACTTTTTCAACGCACTCTAGATCGTAAAGCACAGCACTCAGTGCACTGATATTTTCATACATGCCGTTAAGGTGATATATGCAGCATCTTAGTTTTCACAAGTTTCTTCCGTTTTTGGAGCACTCTGCTTGCCACCTCTCATTTCCTGCAATATCTGTCTGCATTGGATTGATATATAGTCTTGTATTGCAAGAGGGAGAGAAGTCACTGTGACTGTGACTATGACTGTCTAATGAGATGCGCTCAGGGAGCCCAGAAATCAGCGCGTTAGACAGAACTGGATGCTGTCTTAATGAAGTGGACCTCTGGGGCTCCGCTTCACTAACACAGGTCTATGCTGTCAACTCTTTCAGGATAGAAAAAACATGCAGCCAAGGACACTGGTAGAAGAGCCAGTGCTGATTGAATCCTCCAACAATGGGTTTTTTCATAAAAAAGTCCTTTTATGTCCTTTTTTGCCCTGTTTATGCCTCATAGTCTGAGTAATCAGGTTCTCATGAGCTCATCTTGTACTTGCACTGAGCTCTGGGTAAAAGAGGAATATCATCCAATTTAAAGATAAGCTTATTTTTCCTTTAAAGAGTAACTAAACCCCAAATCCAAATCTCTGTGAATGCTGACCTCTAATGGCAAAAATTTGGGTGCTCGGTGTCAGGTGGCAGGTGATGTCACCGCCCATAGAGTTCAACAGAAGGTGACATCAACTGCAAAGACCAGACAGCCTGCTTTTCGCCGTTACAGGTCTTCACAGAAATATGGGTATAGGGTTTAGTTACTCCTTAAAAATTAGAGTTCCATGTAAACAGTGTGAATTTGTTGGACCCCAGTATGTTGAATACATTGTTGAATTGTTGAAATGTTCAGGAAGTCTTAACTTTTTAACTTAACTTTACAAAGTTGACTTAACTTTAACTTTACAAGATTACAGTAGTTACACAAAGATTTCAGAGCATGGACTTGGCAATGGAGTTCATCCTTCATTTGATTGCTAGCCTAAATTTCAGGTGTATTAGTACAAAGCCTAACTCCACTGATCAAAACACTCTTCCAATATTAATGCAATGTCTCTTTCATCTATGAGTTTTTCTACTCCACTAAACATTACCATTCATATTTTCATTTCTGTGCTCTCCCAAATTCAGTCATGTCTGCTTCTTCTGCCAATATGGTTACTGAGTGAGCAGAGAGGAAAAACAATCCAGATTAGATAACCTACAACAGTGAGTAGATGCTAAAGCCTCATTCTCCACACAATATTGTGCACTACATCACCTCAGAGATTGTGGCATGTTTGTATGAACTCATTCTCATGCTTGAAAATAACATTAGACCTGCCTTTTTTTTTTTCCTGGGGCCCCACTTTGCTCAGTTGCTCTAACAAGCAGAGTCTTCGCCAGCTGGTGCCCAAAAACTCTGTTGGACATCCTTAACTTTCTTTAATAGTTTGTTAGTATTACTTACTACAGTCACTGGCCTGTGGTATCCAGAAGTTGCAAGCTGATGTAATGCTATTGTTTGCTGTTAGAAGTTCTACTTTTTTTTAATTTTTTTTTTATTTTTAGCTGTTCCCTCGATTGAGAGATCTTATCCTCCTCCCACCTTTTTTCAGTTTGGACCATGCTGCTGAAGCAGTCTGTCTCGGTGACAGGCTCTCTGCTAATGAACCGTACGTTTGTATCTCCTCCTCACTGGGCTATTCCTGGAACCGATAGCATCAGAATCCGATGTTCTGGTACAGCGATGCAGCAGAGATACCCGTTCAATCTGACCTTTACTTTATCTGTATTGGAAGCTTTACCAATTTGACCCTCCTGTGGCTCACTCAATACCAAAAGCCTTGCCACTTTGACCCTGGTCTCAATCCCAGTTAACGATAAATCATTTAGGCTTCTTTAAAACCTCCACTGTTTCCTTAAATATAATAATTATGGCTGAGTGAGTGTTCTTTAGTATATGCAGGCAAAGATCACAGTAAAATGTCCTTAAGGGTATTATGACTTTCACACAATGGTTAACAGCGTAGGTGTACTGTCTGAAAGGTTTCCCTGAAAGTGTTATATATCATAGTCCAAAACAGGAGAAAGTAATTAGGTTTATTATGTATATTCTATTGTACTAATAAGGTATTTAAAAGTGGAGTTGTTCTTTTTTTTAAGTTCTGTGCCAAGCACAGTGCTAAAAGAACACAGAACTGTCAAAGTGAAAGCAACTTTGTAGGAAGATATGTGAAAATATGAAATTAAAATAGAAGACATCAGTTTTGCATAAGTGTTCAACCACTTTCTTTTGTTTGGATGATTAAATTCAAACAAGACAAAGATTACATTACATGCAAACTCTCTTTCTGTAATTTCAGTTTTATACCTTGGCATGAATTCCTTCAGTTTTGTTTTGTTTTTGATTGAACAGAGTGCTTTGCATAGAACTCTGACTGATGATCCTGAATAACTACATTTTGAAAAATGCATTTACTGTCCAGAAAACTGTCCAGAATAATGCGAAGAAGCCCTTACTGCATTTCCATCATGGTCTGCGTAGTTCCCTCAGCTTAAACAAGGTAATGACAGACATCAAGTAAAATCATTATTCATTCATGCAGAATATATTTCCTATGGTACAGGATACAGGGAGGGTTAAGAAGTACATCATACTACCAGTCAAAATCTAGCAGTAACCTCACAAAACCAGTATGGCATTAAAACAAGCTAATAGAAATCATGCTTGAAAAATAAAAAAATAAATAAATAGTCAGGACAGCTAGAACAGCAACTACAAAAGTTCAAGTAAAAGCAGCCCTGAAAGTGCATTTCAAAAGAGTTTTTGCTTTATCTCATTTGGAGTGTCACTCCAGAGCCTATAAGGGCTCTGATAGAGAAAGCTTGATCATCCTCAGTCTTCAGTCTAGACTGTCGAACGACCATAAGAGGGTTGCCTGAGGATCTCAGGCTGTGCTTGGACATATAAGGTTTGAAAGCTCAGTGGTATAACTAGGCTCTAGTCCAAGATGTGTCTCAGAGGTGATGAATAAAATTTTAAAATGAGTCCTAAAGCGTGTTGGTTACAAATGATGTCAGCCAGGGGCTAAGCAAGCCAATCCTTTGACCAAGACCAATAAATTATGGATATTTTTAATGGTAAGTAGCAATTAATTCCACTCCATATGTGCATTATGCTAGAATCAAACCTTACCTATCATGGATTTGTCCCTAAAGATGCTCAAGTTTACAGTGCTTGCAGTAGTTCTGAGTCTGTGTGCCTCGTCTGCCCCCATCTAATAATTCCCAAGATACTTGACCAATCATTGTGTGGCTGATTGCATGGCTTACTGTATGTTAGATGGCTGAAATTCCCCATACTCATTCAATAATGAAAGCCCTACCCATCTTACTTCAACTTGATCAATAATGAAAAGCTCACCAGTCTGTCCCTACAGTTTGTAGCTCAATCAATAATAAAAGGCGTACCAATCCAATCCTAGCTTGATCAATAATTAATGCCTTACCAAACTGACTCTGCTCTGACCCTACCTCAATCAATAATGAAAGTCTTACCAATCTGGCCCTATAGGTCAATAATTCATGACAGAGAAGGTGAGACTCCATACAATAGTAGAAGAAAAGGTAAAATGCTTTGGTAACTTTGGGACAGAGTGCTTGATTTAGCATTCAAGCTGCGGTGATGGTAGCAAAAACTTACTTTGCATGCAGCTGCTACCTCCATTCTCACTTTGAACATTTAGCTGATGTAGTTTGTGTAATTCGTACACCTTAAGACAGCTAAGTTTGATTTTCTGTCTTGTGTAGTACTGGTCTAGGTGTTGAATCTTTACATTCAGTGGTAAACAACATCTTTAGTTATTTTGCAGGATAATTAATACTGAAGATATATAATACTGCTAAAGATTTTAAAGATGGCTCCACTGAAACATTTTGAGAGTCTGCATCTGAAATGCCAGACTAGTTCTCAAGCATACAGTATTAATGCCATTGCTCCTCCTTTGTTTTGTCAAAATGATATGTGCTCTTTTTTGTCCTTTCCTTTGGTGTGGCAGGACACCCAATTTCTGATGTTAGCCACTGGATTGTGTTTCCATTAGAAAGTTAATGAAAGAGAAGACAGCAGACTATAGGAGGGCATCTCCATGTATAATATGCACAGGATATTTCACAAAGTTTTCCAATTAAAACCACTGATTGGCACATAACATCCATAGCGCTCACCAGGAAGCCGATTTCAGTATGTGTAATACATGACTATTACAAGTCACTGCAGTATGATTGCATACAGCACGGAATATGGCTGGTGCTGCTTTAATTAAGTGACCCTAATCCTATGACAAGACAACATTAAATGCAGTAACTGGTTTGACAAATATGAGACAATATCACCACCAATCCAGGCCAATACCCATAGTAATGCCTGTCAACAGAACTTAATGCCACCCAGCTTTTAAAATAACCATGCTTTTGTGGTTCTCTGCCATTGAGCTGCTTATTGGGTAATTGAATACAATCTCCATTGAAAGTCGGGAGTACCTCTTTCCCTATTCTGTCGTGGCATGAGCATTGAACAGACAGCGTCAACAGAAGAGCACGACAACCCTTTTGATCCTCCATAGTTATTTTATCATCTCTCGACAGCTTATGGTATTGGATTGTTGCAGTGTTTTTGTGTCATTTCAACCCACCTTTAAGTCATAGATGAGAAAAGAAAGAGAGAGCGCAGGTGGGAGGAGGCTTTTTTTTTCATACCTATTTTTTTTATGAAAGGTACAGGAGAATGTGTTGTCATTTCTGTCCCAAAAGAAACATAAGCCTTTGAATGAGGAAAGATGAAAGGAGACAAATGACTTATGAGAAAGAAAGGGAGATAGACCAACAGACAGAAGCAAAAACATCTCAAGAGGTGACAGACAGGTTTTATTTTATTAATTAATTTATTTATTTTCTAGGTCTTTTTTTTAACAGGTAATGCCTGAGCAAAAGAGAGGGGGCAGGAAAGAGAGTTGGAGGGGAGGGGAGGACAAGGGAGGAAGAGGAATGAAAGAGCATGTCAAACTCAGATCTGACAGGCCATTTGATGTGTTTTATGCCAGGTACCATATGGGGGAACGACAAATCGCACTGGTTTCTGCAAACCTCGTAGGTGTTAGTGCTTTTGGAGATGAAAGAAAGTACTTGGAAGGAAGGGAACTGGCAATAATAAGAATAAGAAAGAATAAACACATTTAGTTAGTTTTGTGCGGTTGGCATTGGTTGTAATTTGCTCTCTGTTCATGTCTCAAACGGAAAGCAGCTGGGGAATCTAACTTCTAGCCTTGTGTGCTGTCACTTTCTACTGACAGCATAGTGACTTTTTTATTTTTTTTTTTTATTTTGGTCCATTCCAAAATGACCAAGCGGGCAGATCTGAAATGGAAAATGCATTCTGCTAAAAGCCATCCCTTGTGTTGGGACAGAATGGGATAACAGTGGGTATTCAGCTACCAGTGTACAGTACAGACAAAAACATCCCATTCACTTCCTCCTGACTCATAGTTGGGAGAGCTCAAAAGGGACACAGCGTTTACCTCCACTCTCTCAGTCTTTATCTCGCTCCTCTCGTGCTCTTTCTCCTTCTCCTTTCTCGGTTTTTCTCTCCTCTGCCCTTTTCTCCCTTGTTCTCTCTCACATGTTCTTCTCATCCACTCTCTCTCTCTCTCCCCTCTGGTAGCTTTCTTATCTCATTTGTTCTCTCCCGCCGTCTGCTAAACCTATTTCTTTCTCTGTTTTGCCCGTCTGAACCCCTCTCTTCTCCCATATGCTCTCTCTATCCCTTTATCGCTGTGTATCTCTGGTCGCAATTGAGATTTAATTTAAGACGCAGGTGTGGAATGAAACCAACAATCTATCCGTCCGAGGCTAAACAATGAATGGAGCTATTTACAGACATCAGACTTAGCGGTGCACTGATTGGCCTGATCGAAATACAGTAATCAGCTGATGAAAATTCTAAATAGATGATCAGTGATTGGCCAATTAACATTTCAGCTGCCAAAAAAACTTCAATTGCCTAATCAGGAAAGTAGTCAAATGTATGTCTTTAAAAATACGAGACATTTTGTTCTTTTCCACACAATGAGGATAGTGTAGTCATGCTGTCCATCTGGCTCTGACAGCCCATGTCTGATGCTGTGTTTTGAATTTCACAGCTTATAACCATGGATTAGAATCGGTTTCAACTAGGAATTTGATTTTCATGCTTGTTCTGTTCTTTTACACAATGCGCTATTGTGAGTAGAAAGCCTGGGTTAATGCATCATTTCATACTGTGATCAGAATGGCGATTGGCTGATCCCATTGTTAAAAAATTGGCCCACGTGAATCTGATTGGTGAATCCTCACTAAATATAGCACATAAAAGATGTTTAGCACCTTCATTAGATAATATTTTGTCCACAGAGTGCTGTATGAGAGCATTTTTAATGTTGTTAATTAATGGTTAAATAAGTTAACAGTCATTCCAGCGCATTTTCTAATGGGAACTTTTTCAGGAAATTAAACTAGCATGACTTTAAACTATTCATGCTTTTGCTGAGGATGACCTGAAACCCATTCAAAAACTGCACCATTTGCGGTTCTTGGTCTTTGAGATTCACTGAGTTCTGTGACGAAATTAAATACTTTCAGAAGATCCAGTGCGAGTTGAGGTGATTCTTTATTGCATGCAGTCTCAGTACAAATTTGTTAATACCTTTTTTGATAAATGGGCTCCAGTGTTTGACATACAGTATGCAGTCATCAGCAGCATGAGGTTGTATTATTCACCACGGAATGCAATCCATTTCTTGGTCCCATCTTTGCTCTGAAACAGCCCTGAGAATGAGAAAAAGGCTTCCATAGCCCTCAGGTTGTGGGAGCAGCCAATGAACAGAGCCCAATGGTCCTGAAAGACAAGGCAATTTGGCCAGAGTGATGGGAATAATGAGAAAAGCGTCGTAATATTGCCAGAGTCCAATTTACAAGGTAGAGAGAGAGAGAGAGAGAGAGAGAGTGAGAAAGAGAGAGATGGGGATAGAGAGAGAATAAAGAAAAAAAGAATAAAGAAAAAGAGAATGGAGAGAAAAAAAGGGGGAGAGAGAGAGAGAGTGATCACCCACGCAGGACAGCCTAGTATTGGTTTTGTGTTCATGTTGAGGTGGCTGCACATTAACCTGTGCAAATGGAGGTTATGGCTTCACTTCCATGGGGCAAGCAAGGAGGGGATAACAGGGCTACTGCCAGGGAGAGAGAGATGAACGTAGCAGAAAGAAAATTCAGTCTTTCCGTCTCTGCGAGGCGTTCAGCCCTTAAGAATCAGCTGTAGACGTATTATTATGCAGCATTTCTCTGGAAAGGCAGATTTACTGTTTAGAATGGGAAACAAAGGAGTGTTAAAGAGAGAATCTCTTTAGAGAAAGAGAAAATTAAAACCCTGACAGAGAGATATAGTGAAAATAACTACAGAAAATGAAAAAAATAGAGTATCCAAGAACAGAGAGATAGAAAAGAGAAGGAGAGTGACCAATGGAGAGGAAAAGGAGATCTTCAAAGAAGTGAATAAAATCGTGAGGAAGAAGTGTGAAGTGAAGAAGGCAGAAAATCTCTCTGGTGACTTGGCCACTTTGCCCTCCCCTGACTCCGCATTACTGTATGACACAGCCGTGCTACAGAGCCACAGAGCAGTGACAAGTCGACTAATTTCACTAGATGGATGTTTTCAGGGGCCTTTTAACAGCACAGGTCTGAGACCACTAAAGGGATACTGACACCAAACCAGCCTCTCACACCCACCCTGCTGCATCTGAAGTCGGAAGCAGCACTGATGACTCGCTTTCCAACAGACTTATCACATTCACAGTGTTCCTCTGAATGTGTGTATCTGCAGTTTAGTAGTTTGGGACCAGGGCTGAGTGACACATCGATATTATATCCATATTGCGATATGAGACTATATATCTACTGGGATCATAATATCATGTTATGGCATCAGTGTTGTCTCTTCCTGGTTTTAAAGGCTGCATTACAGTGAAGGGATGAACTTAGTAAACTGCTAGCTGTTCTGTTATGGGCTCAACCTGCTTGGTCATCATAACCAGATTACTAATCACTTTTTAACAAAAAGTGCTTCTTGCGTGTAAATATCTTTAATAAAAGCACCAATAGTCATCCCTGCAATATTAGTACAGACTAAGGAGAATCCAGTGTCCAGTTTATGACTGGTTGGCTGCCTGTCTTTAAGATCAGTGCAGAATAAGCTAAAGATCAACGGAAAAAATGCAAAAACAGCAGGAGCAGAAGCTAATATGATAGGCGATGTACAATCTAACGTTGTCTGTCTGCTTTGTGTTCCTTCAGGTCACTGCTAAGCACTGCAGCAAGCATTTATTTCATCCAGCTTCAAACTGGACGCACAAACTCTGATGATCGATGAAGAAAAATGCGAGGAAAGGTGTTTCTTTAGGGATGCAGGCTTGTGTATGTTTATTATCGTCAGATGAGGTCATAGAGGGTGCTTTGTCCGCTTCCTTTAGACCTTTTTCACAGCAGCCATTTTGATATGAAATGAAATACAGGTGTTACTAATGTTCCCCTGAGTTCTAACAGAGCCAGGGTCCTGCTGTTGTTCATGCTGGCTCACTGGAAAGACTCTGCTGCACGTAAACAGAACAGAACCTTAATTAATGTCATTAGTAACACCTGTGTTTACCTGCTATTTCATGTCAAAATGGCTGCTGTGAAAGGGGTTTACAACGACTACTACGACTACTGGGGCTGGGTTTCTGGATACGGGTCTGATTACAACTCAGGGATGTGATTGTTGAATTTTGTCCATATTGCCAAGCCGTATTTGGGACCTACACTAGATTAACATTGTAGCTGGATTACAGATGGCTACTGTTTGCTTCATAAACAATATTACTGTCCCCCTCTCTACCCTGAAGAAATCGTGACAGTGAACCGATCCCAAGGCTCACTTATCTGCTCACTGAGCCCTCGAGAGCCTGAGAAAGAAAAGAGACCACATACGCAGATTGAGAGATATATCTACAGGGCGGACAGTGAGCACTTAGCAGGGAGGCGGCAGTTTAAAAAGCCCCTGGGCCATGGAAAAAGCGAGAGAGGGAGAGAAAGAGACACAGAGAGAGCGGGAGTTAATGAAGCTATGCAGTGCATAGCCGTCCATAATCCAACTGGGATGTTAATCTCCTGTGGGTCTCTAACTAAAACACACAGAAACACACACACACCTACACACACATTTATCCACAGAGAGAGAGTGTGTGATCATAAGCAGTATGTGGGAAGGGAGGCATTTAGTGCTGCTTCGCATTTATGATACAGCAGGCTGGATGTGAGAGGCTTGTTTAGCCGTGTGCTCTCTTGTTTGTGAGCTCCCTTTCTGTGTATATCTTGAACTCTCTTGTTTGTCAGTTCTCATTTCCATTCATTATTGCATCCTTGTAATCATTTTACGCCTTCTCCCTTTTCTGATTATATTGCAGTTTTATGTATTCTGTATTTCTCTGCACTGATCTTTTGTTTTCCTCTTTCCCTGGGCTTTCATTTCTGGTGGGTTTTTATAGGGTTTCTGAAACAGGATTTGGCGTCTGCAACAACTTGTTATTGAGATAAATGAAAAACTACAGCTTGACACAGAAGTTAATGCAAACTGAAAAGTTGAGTAGGTGGATTTAGTCAGTGGGCGGAGCCTATATTGGCATAAAAAAGTGACCACCAATCTGCCCACTGGTGCATCAAGGTAAATGTTTCAAGGGCAGCTAGGACTTAAACGAGGAACTTGACAATTACAGCACTTTTCTCATATTTTTCTATACCTGATCCAAATGAGTATCAAAAACTATAGAGAAGTTTAATTAATTTATTTTGGACCCCTCTTGTTTCTTTTGGTATTTTTAAAGGAACTTCTGGTTCAAACCAGGCCACTAAGCATCAGATTCACATGAGAAAAACCTTCAACCATAATTTCTTTGTCGCAAGAAGATGGCTCGTCATGCCGTCCTGCCATGTAAACCATTGGTAATCAAATCATGTTTTTGTTCTGTTTGGAGGATATACAGGTTTTGCAAAGTTCTCTTACTCTTTACTAAAATCAGCCACAGTCGATTTTGACACCTGAGAAGCAATACACGTTTTATGCTTTGATCAGACGTTAACTTTAAACTGACAGTTAAAATGGTTAACTTTCACAGTAGCAGTATTTTTGAAGTGGATGGAAGAAAATGAGAGTTCCTCAAAGTAAAAATAAGGGACAGACTGAACCCAGAGTTTCATGAAAACGGCTTTGTTTTTATATTCTTCCAGCAGGGTTTAAGATGGGGTTGTCTCTCCTCTCCGTCACTCACAAAGATCTGTTAAAGCTTCTGCTAGTTGAAGCCTTACATTGTCCTTTGTTTGACAGTGGTGTTGAACTTTTTCTTTTCCTCCAAAACTGAACTGAAATGCTCCAGTTCCATGACCACAAGACGTTTCTCAGCAGAAGTGAATTTGGAGCTTCTCTGGCAAACTGAAAACTTTTAAGCTGATGTTTTATAATTGAGACTACTGCAGTGGAATGGGACAGTGATGATCAAATGATAACATGATTTTTAATTCAAATGTATTATTATTATTATTATTAATGCATTACTATAAACCAGTTTCCATAA
>OMKZ01035462.1:26466-54149 GCA_900302535.1 Neoniphon sammara | reverse complement strand
GTAGACCAATCTCAGACTGCACTATTCCAAAAATAGCTGTCAGAGGGTTAGGATTAAGGGTTTTACCACATAAGAAAGAGATTTGAATAAAGAAGCACAGAAATCGATAGGCAAGACAAAACCTGAACATGTGACCCAGAGAGAGCACAGAAAATTAAACTGAATTAGTTATTTTCTTCTTTGTAACCCATATTTGTGCCCTTTGTTGCCCTGTTAAACACTTTGTCACATGCCTGTTTGTCAAAAGAGATGCTTATATGAATCTCAATTGCCCTGGCTTGACTTCCCGCAAGTCAAACTTTCCATTACAGATGATGAAGTTTAGAACTTGAAATGTTCTCCTAATAAGTTTTAGAGGTTATGGTTTTAAATTCAGATGTCGTCATGTACTTTTTAAGTTTGTCACGTGAGCATTAGTGATCCATGTGCAGTTGATCGTAAAGCTATTAGAAGTACCTTGGCATATGCTGAATGTATTTATAGAGAGATATGTACAGTGTTTATAATATGTCTTGCCCTGTCCTTTTGCACAGTACGTGAGGTCCAGTTGTCCTTGTACCAAGTCTGCATGTGCTGTTAGCCCATACCTAATGACACGCAGACAAATTCCTCTACATCTACTGCACTTGGTGATTAAAGATGTTCTGACTCTGATAAATTTGATATTTTATAGTTTTAAATTCATAAGCTCATTACATGGAGGATTGGCATTTTACTTACTCAAACATTTCTCAGAGGCAGAGCTGCTCTGGAAACAGAAACAATCTCATTGGATGAGTTAAACCTCAGTGGGTGGAGCCAAATAATCACTCTTGGTGGCTCAGTGACATTAGACTGAAACCCAACAAAAAAGACAAGAGGTAAGAGTATCTAGCTAATATTATGAATCCTGATGTTCTTGCTAACATAATAAAAACAAAAACAGAAAAGCTGTCTAACTATCCAGAGTTATCTAGATTAGCGATTTAGTGTAGCTCAACTTGCAAATTCAAACTAGCCATACTAGCTTATAGCTGTCTGTTTAAGCTAGTTACCTAGCCTCAGTGTTGCCAACTAATTTTCATGAAAAGTTGCTACAGACAGGTCGATTTTTTGCTAAAAGTTGCTAAATAAGGCTGTGATGTCATTGCGTGATGACACAATTTTGTGGTGACATAAAACTGCGTCATTACATAGAATACACAATGACATTACTCAAATTGATTGTCCTTCATGGCTTAGATTATAAATTTGTTATTTCAGATTTGTTTATTATCGCATATTTTTATTTGTAAAAGTAACAATGTTAGATAAACACAACACATTTTATAATGTCTTTGTGTCATTTAAAGGGAAAATGCATGCATTTTAGTGTTTGAGTCACTTTTCAAAAGTTGCTAAAAGTTCCAAATAAATTTTAAAAGTTGCTAAATTTGTTGCTAGGTGCTTTTGGAAAAAAAAAGTTGCCACGGTAGTCTGAAAAGTTGCTAAATTTGGCAACAAAATTGCTAAGTTGGCATCACTACCTAGCCTACTTACCTTAAAAAATCATGAATGTCATGCATGATTTACTGAAAAAAAGAGTTGTTGCAAACATTTTTTTTTTATTACTTTTACTTTTTTTTATTACTTTATTACTGCAGTTCATTGTTTACCAAGCAAATTTGCCAGTTAGCTAACTTTCATCCCAAAAATGTGGTTCTTTGTTTTGGTTTAGCACAACTTCTAAGTGCTTTACTAAGGCAACTGGACTTGCTCAAGGTTCTACAAGACTCAAGCAAATAATCTCTAGAGTGAAAAACTTCAATCTGCTGTTGCATTTTTTTGAAATTGTGATATAAACTTGTGAAGACAGGCAACAGATTAAAGTTCAAGAAATTAATTTTGTTTTCTGTTAAGTGAAATACAACCAGCTAGTTTTAGCACAACAGCATCACAGTGTCTAGTTTCCATCTACTGACAAACAAAGCAGTCTCTGTGTGACAGTATGATACATATTACCATTAAACAGCTTCTTTGAATGATTAATAAATTTGTGTTTTTATGATTTAAAACAATGCCTTTATTGTCTTCATTCATATTTATTTATCTGGGAAACATTTTCTGATCAATTTTGCTCTTTTTCAGCTGCACCCTGCTTCATGCTCATGCATTTGATGCATGAATAAGTTTGACTTGCCCTCATTTTACTTTCTATAGGCCACACTTTCAATTAGGAGTCTTGAATTTAACTGACCCTGTTTGTGGTTGGGAATTGAGATGTCTCTTTATGGTATCAATAAAAGTTTATCACAGGAAGATGATACATGTGCTTGACCATAGACAGGATTGGTCATAAAGCTACTCGACTACATAAAGTTACTAGAGTTCTGGATGCATGTATATATAGAGTGATGCGTACACTGTGCAAAATGTCCTGTTCTACTATATGTAAGGCCAATTGTATTGAATGATTTTGTCTTCACTGAATGATTGTGTCATAGGTTTATTCTACTGTTGTTGATTTTCTATTAGGGACAACTAGGTCTTAGACTTGACCTGTCTGACCACTTTATGAGTTTGAGAATTTATCGCTTTAAATACAGATGTCATTATATATCATGTGAACATGATACATGTGCAGTAAATCCTAAACTCTATCCTCAACTCAAAAGTACCTTTGAGAATATTGAATGCATATGTGTATGAATACTGTTAATAACCATTAAGATGTCTTGCTGTGTCTTTTTGCACTGTATGCAAAGTGATTTTGTATACATACTGTGTATTAGAGAAAGAAATTCATAATGTTCTGTTTGTTCTATTCTGTTTTCCCAATGGTCGACATCCTTGTCAAGTTATCCATGTGCCCCCAATAGATCATTCTCTCCAGTACACTTCATGCTATCACTTAAGCATAAATTACTGTATGTTGAGAGATAGTAGCCACTAGCATTATCACAAAAATAAGAAAATCAGGACTCATAGCAGCACTTAAGTTAAATTCTACATTATTTTAAATGATACGTGGCTAACTCCGGCAGTTTTGTATAGGAGACTGGCAAAACACACATGAAATATGAGTGAAGGGGGTGGCCAACTGCAGGGTGTAAAACTAAATATCACGCCACAGCGGATGCATACATGGTTGCTGACCTTATATAGTTCCAAAAATAAACCTGGCTGTATCAGCTATATTGAGCTAATGATATTTCATTTTTTTCTATTAATATCTCTACAAGCCATATAATATGCACTAACAACTTCGGATATTGCTAGTGACCTGCTATTACTCAGTGTAATGTATGCTAAAGTGCTAGCATGGAGAACCAGAGCAAATGATCTACCAGTGACACTTGGATGATTTTGTTGTTGTCCATTTTCTTAATATTAATAGGTAGTGTGACCAACAGGACAATTCCCTAAAAACTTTGTTTTACTTTAGCTGGGGAGGCAGTATTATTCATTCATCCCTCCCACCAAGATTTTAAAAGCCAGTCCTGGAATTCAAACCAGCAGCTTTCTGGTCACAAGTGTTGATGTCAATGGTTTATATAGCTGTGAATGTTCACAATGACTATGATCCACATCTACAGTAACTGGAGGAAGGCGCCTGTGCAGCAGGTGGCAGGTATGCTGATGTACGGCTGAGAGGTTGAGATCTTGTAAAGCAATACAGTAACAAACGATAGTGTGGAAGACAGATCTGAAACCCGATAACCGGGCGGCAATATGTCAAGGCAAACAGCTCAATGTGTGGAGAGGGTTGCGAAAAATTACACATAGGCAAATGCCAATGCACACATGTGCATGCACACACACAAACCTACACAATGAGGTGCATGCAGATACAAAGGTATACACAAATAATAGCAGTAGATATTACTATCTTTCTATTATACGATTTTTACTGTACATCTCTATGTGGAACTTGCTTTGTCCTATTTTCGCTTTCCTCCTTCAAATGTCTATACACCCGTTCAAATTCTCTGTATACAATAGTCTAAGCTTACTGACTTGAGGCCTGATATGAAATGAAAGATCCATGAAATCAGACTTTAAAGGAATACTTTAAAGTCTGATTTTTCCCCTTTTTCCGACTTACCCAGACTGAGACAAGATGTTCGATACCATTTTCACCTCTGCACTGGTTCAGTTCCAATGGGTAGCATTTTGTATTAGCTTCGCATAAAGACTTTAACTCTATGGGAGTCATTAGCCTAGCTCCATCAAAGTGAAAAAATAAACCGTACATCAACTTTAACCAGCAAAATCAAGATGAAAGCAAAAAGCCAGAAATGTTTATCTGACTTGATTCTTCATCAGATTAATGTTTTGATCCATGACAGTTCTTGAAAACTGAATAAAGGTGTATGAATGGAGGTTATGGTGTGCGGGCTCTACTACTTCTCTATGATTGCTGGACAGCCCAACACCTTACTTTTGATGTGTGTATGACTTATGTGTGTATAAAGTTACATGGGTGTTGAAGTAACAGCATATTTCACATATGTACTACATGCTGTCACACACCTGCTGCCATAAAACACACCCCATACACACACAGCATCCTGTGGGGTTGTCATGTATCACATAGTGTATATGTCTGTATTACCCACCTTCTTCTCACTTTCACGAAATTTCTGTCTCCTTTTTCAGTGTCGCCAAAGTCCCTCTCTTTCTTCATGACCACAGTGATTCATAACACACACACATACATGCTAATTAACATGCCAGTATCTGAGAAGATAAGGTGTTAATGCAGTTTCGCTTGCAATGTGTGAAACAGATTAGATCAAACAGATCAAAACTGCATAGAAGACAACAAAGTAAAAATTTCTACGTAAGAGCTCCAAAAGGCAGCAGTAGTCCAATATGAAATCAGCAGGTTCATAGGCCAAACCCATTTAAATTTTGCAGGGACAGCTCCTCATTGAGTCTGTCGCAATGTCCTTTAACAGTTAAAACTCACCGAGAGACCAGCTCTTTCAGCTTTAAATCATTCTGCAGCAAGTTCTATTATGTAGCAGCAGAACATAGATAATTCTTCCAGGAATGTAACAGCACAAATTGGAACAAATTCAGAATGGCAGTGGGAGTCATTGAGAAAAATATACTGGATGTGACATTTACTTCATCTCTTTATAGAGAGCTTTCAAGTAATGTAATGCACCCTGTGGCAGCCATGGTAGAAGTCCTCAGCTCTTGGGCAACAGTGGCTGAGGGCAGCTGTTTGTGACACAACTTGGCCTTCTACCCAGAATTGAACAGATACTCAATATTTTGCACTGGTTTTGACTAGAAAGTGATTTTCCCACTGATACATCTGATCAATTTTGTGTTTAGATAATGTCAGCTTGTTAGCTAGCTAACTAACATTACTGTCACATCTGATTTACACACGCATTTAGTGTCTCATTACTAGTGTAACGAGACACTAGAGTTACTCGTGACTTGTAGCAGAGACCTTTTTGTAAAGAAAGACTGCACACTCTGGCGCCATCTTTGAAACGCCGTCCGGCAGCAGGATCCCGACCAACAAGACCAGAGCCCTATCTCTTTGAATGGGGAGCTGCCTGAATCTACCGTTCTGCTGTATGTGTTGTCATTTGATTTCCATATTTAGTGACACTGTCAAACTGTAAACAACACAGAGTCATAAAATTTGTTCTGAAGGACATTAATGCCACAGAAAAACGACATTTTTTAACTCACCAAGGCTTGTGCGCATGTGCTATCTACAAAGCAACATTATGTGCGGCAGCCTATGTCGTAGCCATGGTAACTGTAAACCGTTGTGTCAGGCACAAAGTCCAGCCGTAACGATAGTTTTATAGACGTATACATTTACAGTTTTACCTGTATTAATTCGGTGGTGTGGAGCAGTCTAACCGTTGTCTTCTCTGGGCTTGTCTGGACTTGTAGCGCTGTTGTCCGTTAGCACTGCAAAAACATCAGTTGCTTTGCCTACTGGCTAGTTAGCTGGTTAACAGTGTTTTTCAGCTGCCTCTTAAGACAAAACAGTTATAGTAGCTTACATTTAGAAATAAAGCTAACACATCTAACTATTCTCTTACACATTGAAACAGTCTAAGCCTATACTATAACCCTTTCTCCAACTTTGTTGTTACATATTTAGCAGTAATACGTCTATAGCCAGTTGTCTAACTGTTAGAGCCAGACAGGGTTGCTATAGGAGGAGCACTAGTGGTGCCAGGCTCATCTTTTTGAGAGCAAGGCTGCAGCTGTTAGCAGCTGCCTGTGTCTCCAGGGGCACACAAGAGGCCCTGAGCCATTTACTGAGGTGGCACACTATGTTTCTTTCTGTCAGCAGGACTAGGGAGGGACACATTAGAGTTAATAATGTTACAGTAATAACTGTAATCTGATAACAGAAAAATGGTCATTTCAACTCTGAGCACATTCATTTATTCATGCAAACCAAATGAGTCTAGTAATCAGATTACAGTTTGGGAATTATCCTGTTGTAATTAAGTTTTATCAGATTGCTTGGCATGGGATTACTGTGATTTGATTACAGAAAAGTAAACCTAACAGTACAGTAACTCCAAAAACACAGTATAGTAATCAGATTAATTTGAGCCATAACTGCGATGTAACTGTCCCAACAAACACTGAGACGTTGATTGACTGTTGTTTGAACGTCAGACCAAGACGTCCTGTTATGGTTCAAAAATAGTTCTAAAATTAAAGTTTTGCTGACGTCCTGGCTGTCAGCTGTGCGTCCTTCTTGGGCTTTCTAGCAACGTCAAAATATGTCAGTTACATGAACAGACCTATTCAGCTATTCTGCTGGAGTTTATGTACACAGTGTGCATTCAGCAGCATTATTCATCATATGTTCAGATTAACAACTCAATATGCTACCCGTTCTGAAATGGTCTAACCTATGTCCTGTCTGACCCGGATGTCTGTTATATGTTTTAACAACGTGTAATTTACAAGATAATCCTGATATACTCATACAGAACCACTTTTGGCCAGTGACTGATTGTCTGCTGCGAATTACACACACACACACACACACACACACACACACACACACACACACACACAAAAATTAAATCCAAACATCTTCTGCACTAATGAATGAAATCTAATAAATGAAAGAAATGAATACAATAAACTACAATTGGGGTGATAAATTAATTCAATAGTAAATCAATTTTAAAAACACAACCTGATAAAAGTTTTAAATTGGGCCTATTAATAAGTCACATTTAATAGATTAATAGCAAAAGTTAGCATAGGAAATTATAATAATCTTAAGTAATCCAGGTAATGTACTTACTCCTTTATTAAAACTTCCATCAGCACTATCAAATACTCATATGTTCTTCTGTCAAAACCAAAATGAACTTATCAAAACTTGATCTCAAAACTTATTGTCATTTTAACATGAGTAGCCCATAGATATGTTAATGAAAAACAGGGTAGCCCTGCTCCTTCACTGCTCTTTGATGACCACCTCCCTGTTTCCTCCCTGGAGCTTTATCAAGTGTTTGGCAATGGCTGCATTCAAATCATGTTCAGTGGCGCTGGCATCCCATTTCTTTACCTGTGAAACATAATGACCACAGTTCGACCAGAAAAAAAAACAAAACAAAACAAAACAAAACAAAAAAGACATAACAGCTGTGTAAAGATATGTAGTTGGGCTGCAGTCTCGTGTGCGTGTGCTAACTACTTGGCTAGTGCACACAGTACGGGGCCAGCAATTTTTGCTCCAATTACATTTTCTTTAAAAGTAATGCCATGTTATAATAGAATGCTGGCACACAGTCTGACACACAAGTTAAAAGCGGTCATAATCAGGCCAACAGGCCAACAACGCTAAAAACACTAGCAGGCCGTTAGCTACCAAATGAACGTACCACTTATATTTAAGACTGTAGCTGTTTCAGTATGAGAACAGGATTAATCGCAATATTAACATGTAAGCATCAATTACATTTCTCTATGGCACACTTCCCTTAGGAAATTATCAAACAGTTTCCATCTTCTTGGGTGTTCTTCAGTTGTTCTCTTGTTTGGCTATCTTAATTCAAATTGGTGCATGTGCAGCTAAATGCAGTCTCTCATGAGACCGCAAAATTTCTGGTAAGAGTCAAAATATTACATAGAAAACGAAAAGAACGTATGAGATGATGTTATTGAGCTTATAAGCCACAATTTGTTAACCTGATATGGCAATTTGTGCACTAAATTCAGATTGTGAAAAATTATAGACTGATGTCAGGATGGAACCCAAACTGTATGTGTAGGACGTCCCCTTGTGGACGTCTGCTGACAACCATTTCAAAACCAAAAAACAGACCAGATGAAATTGAGCTTTTATGCAAAATGGAAACAAAAATATGCATATGTGTAGTCCACAGGTACACACATCAATAATATGATCAATATTTCCTGGTTTGTAAGAGAGGGTCTGACAGGACCATATCAGAAAACAATGTCACCATCTGGCCGTCCACCTCATAAGTAGTAGCAGATTTTGGCGACCAACCGGAACCATTTTTGGCTGGGGACATGACATTACCATCCAAACAGTGTTTGCTGGGTGTGTAACTGTAATCTGATTACAGAAACTGGTTTGTCTAATTCATTACAGTTACTGAAAAAACACACTGCAGTTTGAGCTGTAACAGGTTATATATAATAGGGTTACTGTAATTTGATTAAATATGGTCATTTTAATCCAATACAATTACAGAAAAAATGTAGTACAGTGATCCAATTAGAGTTTGAGAAATAACAAATACTTGTAAATAAATGTAATATTTAATGTAATGTTAATCAATGTAATGATAAATGTCATCTGATTACAATTTGGTAACCGTAATCCATTACAGGCCTGCAATACTTCCATTCCATTCCATGTCTGGCTACTTGTCTCTCTGCCAGTGTGAGGTGAGGTGACCGAATAGCAGGAAGGATCGTCTTACAGCGGAGTCACCGCCACAACGTCTGAACCGAGCCATCAGTGACACACCCAGACACCATTTATCCTCCTGACTGATAGGTGAGTATGTATGTGTGAATGTAGGGTTAGGTCAGACCGAGAATAAGACTGAGACACAGAGTACATCTGACTACATGTGCGTGTATTTGTAAAAATAACCCTGATCCATTTGATTTTATGTTCTATATATAATAGAATGTGTTATGTGTGCTCATGAGTCGGTGTGTTTGTGAATGATCGTGACCTTTGACCTCAAGCCTTCAGACGTGGCCCTGATAGGCATCTCTATCTATAGAGGAGACTGATGAGACAAAACATAGCCAAAGCCTATAGAGAGAGAAAGCCAAACCACGGCCATTGACTGTAGTGAGACAGAAAAGAGAGTGCAGTACAGTTTTTGACCATCAGGGGCTGTGCTGAGTACCTGCCAAACAGAGCCGAATATGGGGCTAAATGCAATAAAAGGATCACTACATCTGATTCCAAATATTTACAGTAACTCGACTTTAACTGTCATTGTTACACGGCCAAATATTTATAATGAAGATATAATTATAAATCAATGGTTGTAACATTATGAAACTTTCAAAAGATTTCCACTAGCATTGAAGCTATGTTGTGCTGACTGGCTGCAAAATCAAAAGCATTTGTTTCCTCAATGGTTCCAGGTTTCATTTGTCTAAGCACATCGAAATGTGTATCTTCTTAACCAGCATCCAATAATTTTGACCAATGCACATTTAAAAAAATCATACTAATTTAGAAAGCTGATTTGATGGAAAAGTCCCATTGAGCGCTGTTCTTTTAACTCTGGCCCAGTTTTAGTGCTCTATGTCGCCCCCCAGAGGTGGCCTCAAATATTCTTGGAGGTGGAATATCTCCCTATATAGACTATCTCTGACACAGGTGACCTTGCTCAGAGGCATGCTGGGAGATGTGTGCATATTCCTCATTCTCCTATGTCCATTTCTGTTCTGCTGGCACTGCCAAGTCATCAAACTGGTGAGAACACCACTAACCTGTCAGCAGTGTGTTACTCAAAGAGTGAATGCATTACTCATTGCCCATTCCAAAAGTAATCCTTTTGGAACTACTTTTCAATCCCAAAAAGCAGTAATGTGTCACTCTGTTTATTACAGTATATTATTTTAATTTTCTGTTGGTGATCAAGGTTGGAAGTTAAACTTTTTTTTTTAAATTCTCATTTGATTTGAGCAGTTTTATTGTATACTTTTTTAGCATATTTTTGAACAAACTTAAATACATTTTTACAGAAGTACTTTTTTATATTTTTGACCAGTTATGCTACAGAGCACCAATTTTAAAGGTTTTCTTTAAGAAGTGTATCAGAAAGTGGTTCACTGTTAACTGTGTCTGCAGTAGCTATACTGAGGCACATAGAGGATATCTGAAGTTAACCAACTGTAATCTGGTTGCTGTCTAGCTAGTTCGCTAGCCTGGCTAGCTACTGATACAAAGCTAATAGTAAAGGAACATCCATGTAGTAAGCTAATGTTGAATAAAGGGGATGGGAATTTTTATTTTTATTATTTTTAATCATACATAAAATTATGACATGGATTTCAGATTCTTATTTTCTTAAAACACAACACAATAAAAATATGATAAAATAGACTGGTTTCTTATCTTTTTTGCACTTTCTACTATGTTCAATTTTGTTATTATTTGATCGGTTTGATCAAATTATCAATATAGATCAAACTATTTGATCTATATAATCGCCCACTTGGTCGGCACCTGTTGCACTCCTGGTGGGCCAGGAAGGGGCCCCCTCTCTCCGTGGTCCTTCCTAAGATTTCTTCCCTTTTTCCCTTACTTTGGGTTTTTTGGGGAGTTTTTTCTTGCCCAATATGAGGGTTAAGTCAGGGGGTGTCGTCCTGTTTTGTTTCTTGTAAACTGTGGGCCTGTAAAGCCCTTTGAGACAGTGAACAGTGATTTTGGGCTCTAAATAAATATGAACTTGAACTTTAACTTGGACTTGAGTGAGAAAGATATATTAGACCATAAGATAGTTTTTAAGTTAAACATATTTTGAGTATATTTAAAATCATACACTTTATTTTTACATTTGCCAATGGTATCACTGACTTTGAGAAAAATAAATCAGGGAATGGAGGTTGGGTATAGTTTTTGGATATTTGATTGGTAATTGTAATACTAATGATACAATAGTAATTTGTTGTACTTGTTCTTACTGGAAAAAGTAATAAATTACCCTACTCACAGTGGCTTTTTTTGGCCTCCTCTTCCTGTCAGAGGATACTATCCATGACTAGCAGTGACATCACTGTCCTGCTGGTGCCATCATACTGACTCCCAGTTTGACTCCCAAAAACATCCACAGTTCATGAGAGAAAAACTACCCTAAGGGGTTTATGAATTAATCATCTCATCTTAAAGAATGAATGGAAAAGCAATCAAGAGCTCAAGTGAACTGGAAAACAGACACTACATGAAAATGAAACTCAGCAAGGAGGAGAATGAGGGAAGAACAACCACATGCACAGATGACTACTAAATACATTAAAATTTAAAGACTACAGTAACTTCCTGCATGGACTTTTCCCTCAAGACCTTTTTTAGGACTACCAAATATTCAAACAACACTGTCATTGTCAGCATGTTTTGACACAGTTTTCTATCAGAATACGATTAATTGATTGATTGATTGATTGATTCAGTAATTCTACTCAGGATCGCTATGCTGTGAGGATTAAAGTGATGAGCATTAAAGCGATGAGCATAGATGTTACATTTGATCTTATTCAAAAGGCAGAGAAGTGATGCTTTAAGCATTTTTTTATACTTTGTTGAGTTATTTTCCTCATTGCCTATTATAATGCACTTGTTCATTGATACAGCTTCATCCTACCAGACACACTAGAAAACATGTTTTAGATATGTGTAGCTGTATGTATGGTTTGCATATGCAATAGTGATTGTGTGTGCATTCATTTATGTATGTGAACCTCGGCCTATACTACTTAATAACTAAATATGATCAAGTACAGACAAACCTTAACAGAAAAAAAGACAAGAAAGTGTGGATGAACAACCTCTGTACTGTACATTTATACTGTAACTTTTCGGCTGATGTATCTGAAACTGACGGTTTGATGAACTTTAAATGATCCAGAGAAAGGACAGTATAAAATAGATTTACATATTTGATGTACCAAAATGGTAAATTAGTTCTTTCCAGTTCAACTCAATTCATTTAATCCTAGAAGAGAACAATGGATTTGGGGGGTTCAAAGAAAACTTACCTCTCCTTACCTGATTTGCCTGAAAATGTAACATCTCTTATTTGCGCAGAAAGTAGACCTAGACAGTAGCTTGGCTGTCTTTTAGCATTATAAACCTTAATATCTTGTGAGTAAAATTTGGTTTACAGAGAGGGTTTGCTGTTAAATCCCACAATAAAAATCCATAGCATCAAAATAATAAGTATGAAATCGTACAGACCCGCACTGCACCTGTACTGCATGTGTAGGTGCAATGCTTTGCTATGGAAATAGGTGAGCGATAATCAGCTGTGGGATCGACATGGATAAATAACATGAGTTATATCTGCGGGCAAGACAGACAGCAATAGATTGGCAAGGAAGACATGGCAAGCATTGTCAGTGGTGAGTCTGAAGAACTGATGGTTTGAAGTCATGCTGCAGTGCTGGATAAATGTGGATTATTTAACGCAACAGAGCCAAAGGTATGAGTTGTACATATTGCACGAACATGTACAGTAATAAGGGTAGCAATTTTACTGGTTCCTGGCTGCATGTGTAATGCTCCACTTTGCTCATAACTACTGTGTGATATGGAGTTAGCACAGTGTTACATAAATTACAGCTGGGGGACCAGGAAGTAGCGATTATGTTACAGGGATTAGCCATATCCTAAAAGTGGACTGAGTAAAACTATATCGCATGTCCTCACCTCTGTAACATTATTTGTTGTCCACCATGTGTCCATACATCAGTTCCGAGCGTGGCCTAGCAGTTGCACGTGCATTCTACTCAGTGTCCCCACCAAATGTCCGTGAGTGAGTTGCCACAATTTGCCAGGTATTGACCACAGCTTGCGCCGTGGCAAAAAGACCTTATTAATCATACAGACATCTCAGCTGATAAGACTGCACAGGGAGTGAACTGCTTGATACAATGCAATAAATAAATATATTTAAAAAATACCAATGCTACATGCAAAGTTTCTAAGCAGACATGAGATGCTACATCTGTTCATATATAAACGAAACAATGTCACTACAGTGGGGATTCTTGGCTCTTTTACTGTTGATTTTACGTAAATGAATGTATCTAATGCGATCTACATTCCCCTATAAAGCCACAGAGCAGTCATTATGTGAGTAACTCAACTGGAGTGGTTGCTTCTTTTTGATCTTTTGACTTACTTAAAAAATGTTAC
Organism: Neoniphon sammara; assembly: GCA_900302535.1. Taxonomy (NCBI): domain Eukaryota; kingdom Metazoa; phylum Chordata; class Actinopteri; order Holocentriformes; family Holocentridae; genus Neoniphon; species Neoniphon sammara. The sequence goes on along the minus strand of OMKZ01035462.1, from coordinate 40,762 downwards.
TTAATGACATATCACCCACCTCTTTACCAATAATTATTTTGTTGGCGTTTGAAGTAATTTTAATTAGTTGCAGTGCTATCATGGGTTCACTCTTTGCCTTTGCAAGGCAGTATAAAACCTAGCAGTGTAGAATAAAAGTGTCAAATGTCCTGTCCTGAGGTAAATATTGTTGGTACAGAGTTGGTAGAGAGTCATTTAAAAGCATTTTGAGACCATATTTGTATATATTTGTTATGAAATCTTAACTCGAGCCATGACTTTTGACCTTTATTCAAGACATTTTTATTCAAGACAGTAGTAGTTGTTGCTCTTTGACTTTGCCAAGAAGCACAAATCAACATGTGACCAATATCACAGATGGAGGGGAGGTGACGAAACACAGAGCAATCTGCTGGCAGGGCTGCCACTGTAAATATTACAACAGGTCTCACACACACACACACACACACACACACACACACACACACACACAGTCACAAATACTGTAAGCACAGAAACCCATGCAGACAATGTCATTAAGTCAGAGTTGGACAACTCTATGCCAACTCACCTGTAAACACACACTCAAGGACTGTCACAATCACACACACACACACACACACACACACACACACACACACACACACACACCCCACCCTTTCTCTCCCGGCATGTCACATATATAAATAACTTACATTTTTAGCTTATAAATAACACACACATGTAACCTGACCAGCAGTTGGTCACCCCCTGTTATCTTTCATCAGATTGCACTTTTAAATCAACTAAAATGAATATCAAAGGAAATAAATTGATAGGTTAAATTTTTATGATTCCACCACAGGGATCAGTAAAATTCAGTAAAAAAAAATTTGAAACACAGGAACACAGTGCAGAGATAAATCACCCCTCTAAGTTTTATCAGAGCAATGGTGTCCGAGATATCACCCACAGTACTAATAATATACCTAGTACACACATCAGTAATACATCTTTAAATAAGTGCAGCTGTAAGTAAATCCATATATGTCAGCAACTCTTTTGCATACTTCCAATTCATGCAGTCAACTTGAAATTCTAAGCTGCATGTTAGGTTTACATTCGCTCAGTTGTTTACATTCTTATGCTGATATTCTACTTTTCTTGGCTTTATCCTGTCATCTTTCTGCTGGAACCATGGCCTTTTTGACAAATGAGAAAGCTTCCAGCAGAAGCTCATAAATTTGTGTAAAATTTGTGTCAAATTTTATTTATGTAGAATTTCATTGTTTAAAATTTGTTTCACATTTGCATCAGATTTGTGTAAATTGTCCAATTTGCGGCAAATTTGTGTACAGCTTTTAAAATTTGTGTCAAATTTGTAAACATTTGTGTAAAAATTGGTGTAAAAACGTAAAAAAAATTGCGTAACATTTCCTCTGTGTAAAATTCCACCATTTCCAATTAGCCAAGCTTTCAAACCATTTCCGACTAGCCCAGCTTTCAAAAAAAAGAAAGAAAGAAAGAAAGAAAGAAAGAAAACGGTATATTCCTACGTGGGCAACGGCTTTTGAATGTAATTGGTACTTGTTTTTAATATTAGCCCATGTTTTGCTAGCTAACATGTTCACATCATATGGGAAGGAAGGAAGAGGTAGGAAAGATTCCCATAGCTACATCATAGCTAGTCAATAGTTTTAAAATAAGTATGTATGATAAAAGTAGCATGAAATTGGGAGTTATTTACTTTTAACAGTGGGGTGCAACTGATCTGAAGATGCCATTTCTAGACACCAGGGTTCCCACACTGTCAAATGTAAAATCCCCTGACTTTTCCGTGACTTTCCATGACTAAAATTCTGAATTTCCATTACCTATATAGAGGTACCGTGTCATTTTATGCCTTGACCAAAATTGTGTTAAAGTTCATCAGGGGGAAGTGAACATATTTGGCCAAGAACTAGTTATGGATTTTTTTTTTTAATTGAGGTGGACAAAATTCCAAATTCCATGATTTATTCCAAAAATGTAAGACTTTCCAGAAATTCCATGACAAAAACAGAACCCTGAGATACTTGTATGTTATTTTCTACCTAATGTATGAGATAGTATGTAAGTAGTAAACATGAGATTGCTAGTTGTAATTATGAGTTGAGGTGAACACTATTTACAGCCGTGCGTTAATGGTTTTTGCATTACATACATACCTACACACATACATGTATCATATACATATGATACATGTATGTGTACATGCATACATGCACAACATGACTCTGATGACTGCTACTACTACCAGCAGAATCAGTGCCAGCTCTCCAACCCAGTGACCGCTCCCCCTCCTGCTGGGTGTGGGACGTCCCCCTGCCATCTGCTGTTTAACTTGGACCAACCTTTGACACACTGATATCTGTGTTGAGTGTTGATACTCTTGTGGGATAATATCAGGGTGAGGTAGCATCATAAAGTCAGAATGGTGATACCAACGTTGTTATCAGAGGATGTCCAATGAAGAGGAGTCAAATGTATTTATAAAGGGGCTGAGGCAAAATGGGTTAACAACAGAGGATGGAAACAGACAGGATGCTATCTTGTTGCAGCTCTATAAAAAGCAGCAAGTTTCTCCAAACAGCTCATACCCAAGTGTTTTAACTTCTCAGATATAAAAAAAGGATTGTTTTTGTTGTTACTTTCCATTTGTAACATTCAGCTGTGCGTTGGCACCTCCACAAATATGTGAAAATCTAGCTATCATCAAATTTACTGTAACCTTAAAGGACAGACAGACAGACAGACAGACAGACAGACAGACAGACAGACAGACAGATAGATAGATAGATAGATAGATAGATAGATAGAAAAATAAAATCTTGTCTTTTGCTGCAAGTCTTGATATAACTTTGAAATTGGCATTCCTTTTTTTTTAAAGAACATTTTTGCCAGTCTGATATAGACTGGAAGATTTCCAACGTCCACATTTCCAAGTGGGCATTGAAGAGCCACTCACGAGGATTTTTTTTTTTTTTTTTACCAAAGACATAGAGCACAAAATAGCTTGTCATTGCTTTGTTTGGTCATTTGTGTCATTTTTCTCACCTCTGACCACTCAAGATAGCTGATAATTAAAAGTCTTGTCATCGTTTAGATGAAATTTAGATCACACATTTTAACTGATGGGATGGGTGTGATTGTTCAAAAATGTTTTTATTGGTTGAAATTTTTGTTCACGCCTCCTAGTTCCTCATGACATCCCACTGAAAATGCAGTTTTCCAGGAGGAAGAACTGATGGGGATTTTGATATTTAAAAACAAATTCAACTTTATCAAATTCTTTTGAATTTACTATCAAATAGGTGAATATTCTGGAAAATTAGCTAATGAGGTGAAAAAATAATTTTTCATTTCATTGCGACTTTAAAACATGACAATCTACATGTAACTATAATAATAGGATGTTATAGATATAGCCGTAAACAAACATCGCTATAAATAATTCTAAACGGAAATGAACTGAAAAACTCAAACATTTTCAGTCAAATAGGTTTGCTCTATGATTAGAAGATTGGAAAAAAATCTCAACAATACTGAATGCATCATGAAAGTAGCAAATAGTTGTAGAACCCATTCATGTTTTTATTGCACCTTGGTACATAATGCACCGCTGCTACACCTGTGTCTCAATAATATTGGATAATATGTATTTAATAAAGGATATGGTTCTCCAAGGTTGAAACTTAGATGTGGTTTTCAGTGACAGTCCACTTGAGCTGCAGGGATAAGGAATGGCAGTGTCTCCTGCTAGCCACTGTTTGCCTTGGACCTGTCTTAAATATCACTGCCATGCTGGCATCTCTGTTGATATCACTGTACAGTGTTGTTATATCTGGCAGACTGGCAGGCTACCAGGGTTGAAGGTCCCGTGGGAGCCCGAGGAGCTTTCAGACTCCAGCTTGACATGACAGTTGTTCTCACCAGAGCCTGTTTCTTCAAAATCTATATCTGATAGGGAGTGGATTAAATCTGAATATTGGGTTTTCAAAATTTTAGGGTTAGGGTTACCCTAATTCTAATAATTCAGACTGAGATTTTGTAACATGGTTATCCAGTCCTTCAATCAAGCTTTAATGTAATTTTTGCTTTTTTCTAAACTTCAAGTCACAAGTTAAGATTTTTGGGACCAAAATCCAAATACAGCTGTAAAGGTGGATTCAATGTAGATGAAGGTGGTCAAAAATATTATTGCGAACATGCGGGTTTTTGTATAGAGGGGGATTAAGAGGGATTGGAAAATGTATATGATGCTGATTCAGATTAAAAGTGCTTGTGTTAAAGATTTGATCAATCCTAGCCATAGGGATGTACTGATACTAAAATGTCTATAGGGCAATGTGGAGGCATTTGTTGGAGTTGCTATTTGTTTTGGCATTGCTGCTTATTGAAAAAAGTAAGGACTTCCAAGGCCCTTTGCATTAAATATTTATAAAGCCTTTATTTAAATATTAATAGGTTGAAGATCAGCCTGTCCACTTGCCTTTCTTCAGAAAAGATAAGGAAACAACCACACTTGAACATTTTGCTTTTCTGGGTCCATGTTGTTTTTTTGTGTATTTTCTTATTTCTGTGGATAAGTGGACAAAAAGGCAACATCACACATTAAAATATTTTCAACACAGCTACAATAGAGTATGATAGCAGCAGTGGTGGAAATCTGAGGGGGAACCCGATTCCCTCCCGATTTTTACTCGGGGAACGGCGTTCCCCCTCAGATTTCAAAAATCTATTCAATGTTTTTTAAAAGGGGGGAATTGCTTATAGGTATTTTACACTGTTACTAAAGTGTGTTCATGAAAGTGAACACTCATGAACGCACTGCATATTCAGCGAGAGCCCATGCAGCCAATGGGAAGCCAAAAGACAGAAGAAGAACAGCCAGTGGGAAGGTGTTTTACTGCAGAGTCCCTGGAACCTGCGTTTCTGAGTGCCAGCGTCAGACTGCTATCAGTCTGGACTATAGGCGTTGATTATCTGTGGGTGCTTGGGCACCGGAGCACCCACAGAGATATCTGAGCACTCACTGAGAGAGAACCACTCACCCACATGTGCCAGAGGGTGCCAGGCAGGTGCCAGGCTGAAGGGTGGTGGGTGGGCCGCCCAGAGGGGCCAAATTTGATTTGAGAAGTGAAGCATAAGCTGCGTGTGTGCGTCACACAGCAACTTTGATTTTGTGTTGTTTATGGTTGTGATATGCAATGGTGTCTTGCAGCGCTGGTGTTGGAGTTGTGTTAGAGTGTGCACTTGGCCTGTGTTTTATGTTTATGTAAGCCATTTTACTAAATATTTTTGGTGTCATGGTTAGGCTACTATCTTTGAACAATTGATGCTGTCCCACCTCCGCCCGCCCCCACCCCACTTTCTGTCCCTCTTTCTTTCTTGGGTCAGTCGTTAATTTGCTATCCTACGGTGCTGAAACTGTACAAAGTGTGTATTTGGCTACTTTTTCACAATCTCTAGCAGCAAGTCGTGTGTGTGTGGTTGTGGGGGCGGGGGGTGGGTGTGATTCAGTTGTGCACCCACCGGCAGAAATATTATTCGGCCCCTATGGTCTGGACTACAGGTATGAAGCTGTCAATAAACTTATCAACAATTGATGGTGGTGGTTCGTTTCCTAATTTCCTCAAACTTGGGTGGCGTCTTTTAAATATCTAATCTTGTTAATATAAAGTTAATCTTGATTATTTGACAATTTATGTGTTTGAGAGAGTGACTGTACCAGAGGCGGTACAAGTGATATTAGTTTCTTATTTTTATTTTATTTTAAGAAAAAAATGATTCAGAGGTATGGCAGCAGCCATACCCTGCTGTACCCAATTGACGCCTATGACACAGACCATGCTATAACTTGATATAATATATCAAGAATGTTTTGATTAGGCACACCATCCTTTATGTACATATGTATTTATTTATTTATTTATTGTATCATTTATTGGATTATTGGAGTAGTGGCCATTTTTTTAACTTACATCATGGTTCTACCATTGTCTTTAAAGCATTTTCATTGACTGCATTGTACAACAAACAAGCAAGGTTATCACATTAGTCACAACTAGCCTTATAGTTACAGCAAAATGTTGTAAATTCAGCAGCTAGGTGTCTCACACAAAGGCCAATAAAGATCCATAATAAAATACTGGCTGGTACCTGAGACTCATCTTTCATTGTTAAATCCATACTGCGCTGTAAATGAGTCACTATCATCAGGCCACTATAAACAATCTTAAGAGGTACTAAAGAATGCTGGACCAGTGAGACTTGACTTGTTTTTTTTTTTGGGTTTTTTTTGTCAATTCTGTCCTCGTTCATTGTTTTTAGCCTATTAAAAGGTTGGAATGGCAAGATAGCGGATGTCGTTTGTGTTGCCTCTCATTCATCTTCTCATATTAGCCACAGCATATTGCTCTGTTGATGGGTCAGCATCACTGGGAATTGAATAAAAGAAGACTGCAGGGACCTCTGGCCTACATAATACCGACCTGAAAATGCGACAACAAGGGCAAGACAAACAGCTGAAAGGATAAGTGTGTGTGAGGGAATGTTTTAGTGAAGGGAAGTTGTAAATATGTGCATGGGAGGCTACAGTGAGCATGTAAAACTGTCAGAGAAGGTGTTTCTGTGTGTGTGTGGGGGGGTTGTCTCACACTCACTCACATGACTGAGCGTGAAACATTAACACACATACAGAGGCCCGTGTGGAATGGAGGCGAGCATGTCATCGGATACACCTGCTTTACTGTATGTAATTCCTCTCGTGTGTGTGTGTGTGATGTCACCTAAATTCCTGGTGGTTTACGTCTTCTCTCATCATTCATTCATTGGACAGACCAACACATTTCACCTGGTGGAAATGCTTCCAGGCCTTTTTCTGTTTGTCCCCTGCTGGTCTTATACCACCTCAACCTGGACCAATTGAGGTGATCAGAGTTGTCACTGCAGTTTCAGCAAGTATGCATAGATCTGATGTTATCCAAACGGAATTTCACATTCAAGTTTCAAGCGATTCAGCAGGTCTGGTGTTGCCCAATAGATTTTTTCATGGCAGCCAATTTGACATGAATTAGCAGGTAAACACAGGTGTTACTTATGACATTAATGAAGGTTCTGTTTGGAAAGACTCTGCTACATTTAAGTGTAGCAGAGTCTGTCCAGTGAGCCAGCATGAACAATAGCAGGACCCTAAATGGAACAGAACTTAATTAATGTGATTAGTAACACCTGTGCTTAACCAGAGTTGCCAACTTTTGTTAGCTGGCTGGATTGAGATTTTCATATCATGCGCTGTAACATTTGTACTTCCATGTCTTCACCATATATCGTCATTTATTTAGACAATGCATTCATAAACAACTAATTATTGGTTGATGCTGTCTGTCGGCTGACATACGCAAACATTGCCATGTACACTTTCAGCCCTATTTTGTATGGCGTAACTTACCTCCAATTTACAATCATTAAAGTATACTCCACCTTTTGGGCAAAAACCCTTTTTTGACTTAGCCAGACCGAGACAAGATGTTTGATACCATTTTCACCTCTGTACGTCCACTGGTTTGGTTCCTGTGGGTAGCATTTCATGTTAGCTTAGCATAAAGACTTGAAGTCTACAGGAGTCATTAGCCTAGCTTGATCAAAGTGAAAAAATAAACCTTACAGCAACTCCGAAGCTGTCTTATTTACACAATGTATAATGTGAATTTGAAATACATGTCTTGGAGATGTATTGGAGAAGTTAGATGGTTAACTATAACCACTGAGCACATATGGAAAGATACAGTGTGTTCAGCGGTTATAGTTCCTAGCATCTAACATTTCCTTTTTTTTTTTTTTTTTTAATCCAAGTGCTGGTCAGGTTTTACAGCCCTAATACTGAGCAGTGTAAAATATGCATACTGTAGATAATTTAGAATAATATTTACAACTGTTGCGTGTAAACAGTATGAGACCTCTTGCTGTACTATGCACTTTAGTGAAAGAGAGAGTTACATGTAATAGAAATACTCCAGAAAAGGCTTCAGATTATTTTACTATTTCATTTCAGTAGTACTCAAATGTGAATCCAGTGTTTTGCATAATTGCAGGATAGGCAAAAAAAAAAACAAAACAGTCATGGAAACAAATATTCATATCCAATATCCATATATCCAGGCATGTGGAGGGATACCTTGTGTATCACTGTTTATCTCTGCTTTCTTTTTTGGTGTCATTTTCCCCACATTATATTTTATTTATTTATTTATTTTATTTTATTTTTTTTAAAGCAAACTACTGTCAACTTTAACTCTGCATGTTTTTGCTGATAAATTGAAGTTTCTCAGTGTGTAGTTTCACAAAGTGTGTGCTGTAGATATACACAGTTTTAATGGTTCATGATTTTGAGTGAGAATTCATGGATTTTGAAAATTGTGCACAATGTAGTAGTGTATTTTGTATCAAAGCAGTGAGAGTTTGGTCCACAACAAACTTTGTTGTACTATCTGCATGCAGTTCTTTGAAAAAGTGAGCTCAGTACTAACCAGTGGTGGACAAAGTACACAATCCCATTACTTGAGTCAAAGTATAGATACCTCTGGTCAAATATTACTCAACAAAAAGTTCATTCCAATTTCTACTTGAGTAGAAATTGTAGTTGTAAGAGTATTTGCTTTTTAAAATACCTAGGTATCCAAAAGTACATTTTCTTTCTAATGTCGGCATATTGCTGGATTTTCACAGTGCATTTGTAGAGCTTCCTAACTCTAAAACCCACTCTTTGCAGTGCCAGCTTCAAAATGGTTTGGTTTTTAATTTTTTAATTTCAGCTCTTTTCATTTGTGTATTCTCATTGCTTCTGAAGTAAACATTAGAAAATGTATTTTCTATTTTTTTGTCTTCCTTTTTTGTGTAGTAAGTTATGGTTCAGTAACTTACATCTAGAGTGTAATAATGTCCTATCATTGGTTTAAAGTCGAAAATACCAAAATCCTATTTAAGTTTTGAGTACCAAAATATTCTCAGGCAGCTACCTTTAGGCTTAAGTTATGTGGGTTCAGGAAACATGTTAACTGTTTAACATGTTAACATTTAGTTAGCTATATGTTACACCTCACCTTGACATGCTTTCTTAGGTTTGATGGCAAAGTCTCCTATGCAGATATCATGTTGGTCTGTGGTGAGCACAATAAACATTTATTAATCTCAAAAAAGTTCAAACATGGACTTCATGTATAGCCATGGGTGCACTGGTGGTTGGGCATCCTCCTCAGAAGAAGCAGAGCTTTATTCTTTCCCCTGCTGGTGGAGGTGGTCTGGTCGGCAAGCAGCAGAGCACACACCTGTGTTGGCCACCCTTAGGAGTCGGTAGGAGTTAATGTCACATGAGGCCATCCGCATTTTAGGGGGAAAAACGATTTGAACTGCTAACATCAAAGTAACAAGTAACGATAGAAATGTCATAGATGTCATAGAAATGTAGTGGAGTCAAAAGTACGATCTTTATCTTTCAAATGTAGCGGAGTTAAAGTCGCAAGTTTTCAAATAAATAAATACTCAAGTAAAGTATAGATATGTCGAAAAGTAGAAGTAAATTTACTTCATTACTGTCCACCACTGGTACTGAGAAATGCTTGAACAAATTGTGTAGACAGTAGGTCTAAATCTGAAGCCAAATCTCATGTCTCATAATGTTGCAACAGCCAATGAGGACGCCTGAGTCAACAGGCACACTGAGGAGAGAGAGAGCTGCTGCAGCTCACCTGCTCAGCTGTTCTCTGGCAAATTTATCTTGTGATCGCATTTTACAAGTAAACTGCTTTCATTATTATGCATAACTGTTTTGAATGCTGTTTCATTTGAAAATATTTGATTGTGTAGAACTGCAGGAAATACAGTTAAAAATCCCAAATTTCACTGTCCTGTGTCTCGAACACTCTCCAAATCAAATTCATTCTCCCTTGAACACAGGGCAGATAACCAGCCTTAGTAAGGATGAATTTATATTGGTATATCATTATCCCCTGTGCGCCATGACGCACAGCACTTTTGTCGATATGATCATTTAATCAGCGCCACGTTCGTCAAAATGCATAAGCAATGTAGTGAAATATTTTAGTTTTCCATGATGAGATTCATATTGAAGCAAAGCAGACAAGCGTAACACATAAACCAGGGTTTGTGACTTTAGAGATGTATAATCAGACACGCTTCCACCAACTAAAGTTATGAAAATAACCCAACCTAGATGTGCCGTGCCAGTTCAAAACAGTTTCCAATTTCTACCATATGATAAAATTGAGTGCTCATTGTCACCTCCTTCTGCATGTCTTATATTGTATATACTGTATGGTGTGTCTCAGTGAGGGTGGGAAATTAACCAGCCACTTGTGTAGCTAACAAACTATTATTCAGTAGCTGTTGTTTTTTTGTTTTTGTTTTGTATTCTAAAAATCAATTTGGCAGGCACACAATTGAGGGAAGCAGGCCAACGTTATAATCAAGTGCCTGCTGTGGCTAGTTTTTAAGCAAAAAGGCCCTGTTCACACTGCTGCTGACAACTGAAGCAAGTGTGACACACTAAACAGCCCTACTGACTTAGTAGCAGCTGACCATGATTGTCATTTTATGCTGTGTTAGCCAAATGACCAGTGTGCAATAACTGTTCTACTCCAATCAAAGTCTGTGATCTGAATGCTCCAATAGGAATTTGGTTAGTCCTGACAGGATCTCACAGCATCATAGTCACAAAAACAGGGACCAGACATCTTGCAGAATGAGACTTGGGTAATGTTAATAACTTCACTATCCTTTTCATGTCTTTTTTTTTTGTCCAGGCCTTTCTAACTCATGCTGGAAACTGTCGAGATAAACCTCTCTTCATCCATCTCTGCTCTCCCCAGCATGAACAACACAAATGCTCAATGAAGTTTCTGCTCAATAGCTTTAGATAGCTTCCAGCCAATAGGTAAGCGCTTTAGAAGCTTGCTACACCTGCCATTTCGTTGAAAATACAGGCAAAGCAACCAATTTTTAACAAAAAGTGGCACCGATCACTTTACTTGCTGACCCTCGCTGCGGGTTTGGACATCTTCACTGAAACTTTTTGAACAGCTGCTATTAAGTTTTTCGTGCTGCCCCTCCTTGTGCTCGCTCAAGTTGTGTGCTGTTAGGAACATATATAAAACGTCCATCTGAGGCAGTTTCCGTAACTGAGCACGTGTTAGCATGGAGGACAAGGCACAACAGAGTAAAGAAAGACAAATAGCCAACCGGATTGTTTTTTGGGGAGGCAGTGATGCATTGAAGGGGAAGGCACCTACTTTTGTTGAAACAAGTAGAAGAAACCTCAGTTCAAAAAGAGATACTAATAAAATGAGTAAAAAGAGTAACATCTTTTGTTATTACTCTCCACACGTGTGCCTTTTCATATTGTTATATTGGATTTGGCTACATCCTAGAGTATATATGAAAAGTCATCTAAAAAATCAGAGTTGCAATTCTTGAACCAAACGCATGGAAGGGTATCACATCTAAATAAAACAATGGATGCCAGAGTCTAGCTTATTGTTCTTATTTTCGCCAACGCTGCTAGCAAACAAACGTGACAATATCATTGCAGATGCGAACATGTTTAGTTGCCTCTACACCGAACATACACAGCTCTTTTGTTAGATAAAAACAGTGAAAATCAAATGATCTCATCAACAGTAGAAAATCAACATTTAATCTACAGAATTAGACAGGCAAGTGAAGATATGCTCGTATTTCATATCTGATCTCAACAGGTTTTTAGGCACAGGAACATACATTTAAAAATATCATATATTATAGCATATATTATTCTATGTAGCATAAAACCTCTTTACCATAATGTATGCATTTCATCATCGGCTGTACAAAAATACATTAAATCTTTCTCTATCTCTGCACATTGTGCGTATGTGCATGCATGTGTATGTGTGAAAATGTAGGTTAACATGAGTATACAAAACATTAAGAGCAGCTTCTCTCTGTCTCTCTATGAACCAAACTGATTAGGTGAATGCAGGTGAAGCTCAAATCCCCTATTGATTTGACCTCTTCAATGCACTTCAGTCCTGAAGGAGAGATGGAGATGAAGAACAGGAGAAGCTTAAAGAAGAATTTTTTGAGGAATGAAGATTGGCCTGTGTTCCCTGTAGATTGCTGGCTCCAATACTGCATGCTAACACTATAGCACAAACTTTGTTGAGTAACAGCGAGCTCTATGCCGACACTTATGCATTCACTATGTGATACTAGGCAACTATAACTGTCTCAAAAGTGAGAAAATAAGAACTTGTTGCAGCTGTACAACTAAATGGTAAGTTATTCTTAAATGACACGCAGCCAAGCGTGGCAGTTTTGTGTAGGGGACTGGTAAAATTTGCATAAACTATGATATGAAAATAAGGTACTGTTTTGAGCAAGCAGGGACTTTACCTGTTTCAATACAAAGTGATGGTGGTGGGTGATGGGATACTATTTACAGCTAAAACTCAGTGATGAAAATGTGGACTGAAACAGTTCCAACAATAAACCTGGTTACATCACCTAGTAAGATCAGTTTTCTTACTTTGAATAATGCTAGTATACAATAATAGTGCATGCTAAAGTGTTAGAATGGAGCCTGCAATTAGTGTTAGCATGGAGCTTATTACTCAAACATGTACAGTATGCTTAAGTTAAGCAACCCTACTACCAGAGCTTGAGATCTACCAGGGACATATGTTTTCAGCACTTAATATGTAAGCTGACCAATGGGACCAATGGTGCATTCTTATCACCCTTAATGCAGCTGAGACAAGGATTGTGCAACAGAACATAACATTAAAGCAAAATACCACCCTATAACTTCATAACCCCCCTGGCACATTTTACTGCATCTTGTTTAAATAAAATTCATTTTTTGCAGTTTGGTGGAGACTGAAACTGATTTCCCTGTTTATAGACACTTATTTTGAAATACTCAGATAACCAGAATGCCTTGCGCTATACTGCTTCGTCATCTCTGCCCTGCTCAACTACAAAATATAAAACAGAGAAACAATGCATTTAAAAAATACTTGGTAGATACCTGGGTCTCCCCAGGCATTCTAGTCACAGCACACATCCCGTGTCTAATGACTGAAGTGACTCAGCCTACTACACTTGACCTGTAGGCTCATTTAGGGAAGCTGAACAGGTTAGCAATTCATAAGCAGATAAATGATTGGTTGACTTATTTTTGTGTCAGCATTTTCACTTAAAATGTAACTTGGGGGGCTGGAAAAAACGTCTCCGGCATTGCTGTGTGTACATAGACATTAAAATAACTCAGCTCTGTAACACAAAGTAAGTCTCCCTCTGCTATCTTGTTAGCCAATTCTACCAACCAGAACTGTCCACTATCCCATTCATGAAAACACAGAGAATCCATCTCCATAGGCATACCTTTTGACATATCATTTGGCACCACCAGCTGCTGTCTGGAGTCCGGCTGAAAGCAGCTGCTGCATCTCCTACATGACTTGCCAAGCTAAAGCCTCCCATTTCCTCTGTGTTGCCTGACTTCTGTATATTGAGGTTCAAATAAATAACCCTAAATTTCTTACGAAACATCAAACTGGTCAATGCTGTCCTCATCAAAACTCTGGTGTGGCGATATATTTTGTAGCCTCCATGTTACCATGTGCCACGCCTGCTGAATTGGCCTCACAGTACGCCATTTTCCATTGTAGTTCCATCAAAAACAGTTTGGACTTAATGAAAATGATGCAGCTAGCTAGGTTCAATACAATGTCCTTCACCTACAGCGTGTGTGTAGCGCTAGTTTTTGGGCCAGATATTCACTTTAAGAAGCTGTTTAATGTTTTGTATTCTCAGCATGTATAGTATGTCTGCCTGTGTGTGTGTGTGTGTGTGTGTGTGTGTGTGTGTGTGGTCCTCTTCTTGCAGGCTTGGTTCAGCCAAAGTCGATACGTGGCCGGTACTCCAGAACCATGGGATAAGTCTGAGGTGAAACACAGAAAAAAATAAAAATAAAATTCAGTGAGTGAACATCAATCTTTCTTAACTGGTCACACTCCTGTGCAGTGCAAATGCAGTTGTGACTTATTAACTGAATTTGTGAAAAGGTGACAAGTGCAAGAGTAGTTATTTCATCGAGGTAAAGTATTTTATTCTTGTAATACCATACTACATGATGTAGGCAGACATGATTACACACACACACACACACACACACACACACACACACACACACACACACACACACACACACACACACACACACACATGCACACACATATGT
>OMKZ01035460.1:38405-50201 GCA_900302535.1 Neoniphon sammara | reverse complement strand
GTGGGGGGCAGCGAGAAAATAATGGACATGAATGGTGCAAAAGTAAAGCTGACAGCATGTATTTAGGGTCTTTTCTTCCAAGGTTTAAAAGGAAAATTTAGTTCTCGACTAAAATAAATGATGTCAATTTTTCAAGAACTTATCTGTAGTCCCCAATGTTCCTTCCAGGACTGATATTGCGCCATTATTCAACAACCTAAGTAGAAATAAATTGATGGATTATCATCTGAGTTTATTCAATGGCTCAAACCTTATGGAAGGAGAAAAGAACAGTCCTTGCCATTTAGGATAATGATTAAAAATGTGTATGAGTGTTTAATGTCCCTGCAGTGTTTGCTCTGTGGGGGTCTCGCGGGGAGAGGAAGATGGCTGTTCTGGGTCACTGAGGTGGGGACGGCGAGAGCTTAGTCGATTAGCCAAACTCTTTTTAACCACATCAGACCCGACTGGCTGGCAGGCAGGCAGGCAGCCCGGCTTGGGCACACTCAGGCTTTTTGTTGTCCTATTATTCCGCTCGATGATTGAGATAATAACCAAGCCTTTCTCTCTTAGCCTTTAAACCCCCCTCCCCTTACTCCCTCTGTCTCCTTTCTCCTTTAAATGTCCTGTTGTTCCACTCTTTTCTGTCATTTCCCTTTTGATATTTGCATTTTTTCTTTTTTCTTCTTCACAGTCAAAGTCATTTACGGGTTTGAAGCTGTTGTTTTAAGTTTATTAGTTTCTTTCAGTCATATTTACTCTGCAGCAAATTGTGTCCAAAATTCTACTCCCTTCAATTCTGAATTCATAAATTCTTAAATTCTAACTCTAACATATTCTGGTACTCATGTTACTGCGATTACCTGTAGATCCCATAGATAGTTTAGCCAGGGACAGGATGAATCAGCTCATATAGTGCCTCAACTGACCTCAATGGGCCTTATCATTACCATTACGATAATAACAGAACTGACTCACACTCAGTCTCTCCACTTGTTCATGGGCATGAGTTTTTCCTTGTTTTGTAGCAACAGATGCATTGTGGAAACTGTACTGTAATTAAAATGTGTTCCTGTTTAAGTGTTTGTCCTGTTTCTCTCCAAATCCATCCGTCTTTTGTTGCTTTAGCAAAGTCATTTAACCTCAGATGGCTCCATCTGGATAGCATGTTCCAGCAGGGCACCCAAACCTCTTTACTGTAAGTCAACCTGGTAATGCTAAGATAATGACATTACAGCAGAGCTATTCAGTTAACCACCTTTAAACAAACTGACATAGATCTGAGGGCCAGACTGCATATGTTGGGGGATTTAAATGCAAGGTGCTTTGAGGTTAAGTGGTGCACTGCTTGCCCCTCCCCCTCCACTACCCTCTGCTATGCCTTATTTATTGCTTTTGTATAAACCCAAGAAGATTTGGAGAGATAAAAGTAAAGAGGACTTAAATCTGCTAACAAACTTATAATATTGTGCAGTCTGGTACGGTCATGCATGCCAAGAGCTTCGTTTTGTTCAGCTACACATCGCTGTCTTAAAACAAAGATTGTCTATGTTTTAAAAGATGAACCACTCAATAGTAAATAACTGACCCACCGTTCGGTCTGCAAAAGTGAGCACTCACTGTCATGCTTTGCTCTCCTTCTGCAATTTTGCCTCATGCAGACAGCATAGCTATGCTGGTTACATCCACTTCTGCCCAATCCATAACACGGTTGCTGTGGCAACCAATCCAGCAAGACCTGAAGCAAAGATGTTTTTTCTCAACTACTACTCATCCAAAACATATTTAGCTCTCAACATCAACAATACTTTCAGCTTGGGTGTTATTCAGTCCATATAAACATTCAATGTTTTTAACATAAGATAGACATAGTTTTTTATTTAACAATATCCACTGATGTTTGCCATGCCCAGAAATAAGGGCTGGCCAGGGGCTCTCTCCCTCAGATTAAAACATACCTTGATAATATGTGAGGTCATCACAAAGTATCACCTTTAAAGGCAAACAAAGAATGAAAATATGAATTTAGTTGAGTTTCATCTCTTTGAATTGCCAGAGAACAAATCTCTTCCCAGTGATTTAAAGATAACTGAGCATGCAGACTGAAAGAGATGATTAGTAGATGGGGGTCAGGTAGAGTTGAGGGGTCAGCTGAGGACAGGTGTTGTAGAAGGAGTAAACCCAGGCCTACTAGATACAGATATCATCATGGTTGGAGGGGACCTTCACGTGACCCCAGCCTGCCATTAGGGACTACACAGATAGATGTCCTTATCTTTCCCTGCAGCTCCCCCGCAGCTAACTGACAGAACTGGGAACTGTCAATCACCGCTGACATGTGATGTCTTACTCAGCCAGGAGATGGGACAGCACCAGACAAATCACTTCGAAATGACAAATCACTGTCGTAGTGGTGGTTTATCACTGTTTTGTCTTGGTACTGTGATATGTCTATCACTGGTTGAGGATCCCAGAAGTTTAAATATGTATTCGGTCAGGAGTAACATTTGTGATCTCTCTGAGGCTGTTCAAATTTTCTTTCAAGGGAACTTAAATGCCAAGAACACAGAAACAATAATATCATATGCTACTGGTTCAAAAAGCGGATGACTGAAGAAAAATTTGCTTCACTTAAGTGGTGATAATTGAGTGCCGATCTTTGGTCCCCTCTCCCTCTGAAACTGACAGCCCTGGTGACCTCCTCTTTCTTTCCCATTCTCATCCCAGTCTCTTCCTTATATGGCAAGCTATAATGATACACGTTGTAAAGTCTGTGTAAGCACTACCTTCAGACACTAAAAGTGACCCTCAAGAGTGTAATGGGGCTATATTCCTCCTGGCATTGTGAAAAGGTGACAAAAAAAACAATTTATAACTCTTTGTACTGCCACTTAGGGACCGCAACTGCTGGTTCATTTTGAATGAATGACGAAGCTTGTAATTTTCACTGTTTCTGAAGAAAAATAGGTATGTTTAAGTAGGTGAATGACAGGTTCAGCTGCAGGTTCAGGGTTCGGTTTGTAGGGCTCTTGAGCGTGTTCATGTATTTGTTTACAAATTCAAGTTGACTACTACGAAACCGCATAATGACAGTGTGGATGCACATGCACGGGTCAACATAGCTGTAGTATCAATGGGGGGAAAAAAGGGCTTGTGAACATGCATTAATGGGCATACTCATAAAACCATACTGAGCCAGGAATATATTCATATTCCTGTGAAAAAATACTGTTATGAAGTTTGTTGAAACCAGTACAGTGCGGTTTTGCCTGAAAAGGAAGTTTGGGGGAAAAAAAAGAGAGAGAGAGATCCATGGACTCAGCTTGATCAGGCTGCTGCTTGTGATAAGTTACAGTAGGCTCAGCTTGTGCATGAGTCAACCCCAATAAGCTTTGAGGCTCCCTATTAACTTTTTAAACTGCAAGTTATAGTGGTGTTTTACACAGGGGCATTTTTTTTTTTTTTTGCACTCAAAGGCTTCCTCATCTCCAAAGCAGGTTTAATTCTTGATAAAGCCATCATGTTGGGAATTTCACTCCTGTGTTCATAAAGATTACATTGGAAGTAAGAAACCCAGGAACGGTTAGCAGGCCTAGGAAATTACATCTTCTCTGTTCAATAAGTGCTTGGATAGTTAATCACCCCAAGAATAAGACCGCAGACCACAAGTGAAGTAAAAGCCTCTGAAAGCCTGGTTCACAAGCTCATCTGCGAGAGAACAAGTGAGGGGAAAAGAGCTGGGAATAAACATAAGTTGTAGGGAGAAAAGCTCCTCGCTATCAGCTGAGGTTCCCCTGTATTTATATGAAAGATATTTATTCAATTTCTGAACTCAGGGGACGGCGAATGATAATCCGTTAAATGTCTGCACACACCTTCCCTGTTACTGGCGCCTTATTAAAATATGTAGATTAATTTGCGACTGGTTCTGCATGTGATTAGAGCGGGTGGATTGGGTGCTCGAGATTCAGCTCATATTTGTAATCTTCTAAATTTAACAGCAAGTGAGAGCTTGTCAATTAAATGGGATGAAATGATGGGGGAGAGTAAGACTCATCTTCATCTCCTTGTTTTATGCTCGAGTGGCCACAGAGTTATCTTTTACAGGGCTTCAGATAATTGGCAGGAGTTTTGTTGAGCACCTCAGATTCTGGATGAATTTGTATTCTTCAACCAGACAGCAGCTCAATACACTTTGGCAAAGTGCAGCCAGGCTTTGTCAATTATAGCGCGTGTCAGAGGGAAAAAAATATCATGTCACTCCAGATGAGAGGAAAGCATTAGGAGCGGACTGAGGTAAAATAAGATCTTATGGAATTTAATGGTATTTATGTCATTTTGTTTGAAGGTGATTGATTTGCACTTTTCATTTTTTATGTGTTAGACTTTTTCTGTTAATTTGAACTGCAACAGAAACCTGATTTTAAATACCGGATGCTTCTGTGACAAGGTGAAACTGAATAAGATGCTATATATATCATACCACCTAGTACAACATCATTAGTGAGGGGGAAATCAGGAGATTGCAAAAGTTTAAAATAAATGTGAAAAGGCTATGATAATTTGATGGTATTCTGAGGCAACACAGCCAGGCAATTCCGCCAACAGTTAATACCAACAGTATTTTCCTCCAATGCCATGTCAATTTCCGCTTCCTTAAAATGCTGCCCACATAGACTATCATGATCCCAATATATTCCTTGCCTTATTTCTCAGATCAGTGCTCACTTAAGAAGCACATTGCCACATAACCATGCTCTGCTGAATAACATTTTCTGCTGATGGTCAATGTGCAGTCTCCCCTTCCAGGTATCCAGCACCCGCCCTCCATTAACAATAATGTAAGCCCTCCGTCTCCCTCTATAGCCCTTATTGGCAGCTGTTCTTTCTTTGTCAACCTTTGACTGAGCTGAATGAGGCAACAGAACAATGATCTGACAATGAGGTTCCCACAGTGAAACCTCTTTGTCATCAAACACAATAACATGATTTGGGTTAATTAAATCTAAGCTAATAGGCAGTGATTGAGCCCCACATTTGACTCAAATCAAATTAGCTGCTCCTTCAGACAATGCCAGCGCTCCATGACTGTGGTATGGAGAGGTCGCAAAGGTCTCTGGAACAGGTTTGGATTGATCTCTCCAAAAGAAATCATCCCCTGCTCGAGCCACAATCAATAACGCATAAGGTACAACACAGCAGCAACGTACATGATATTCAAGCGTGGAATAAACCAACAAAATGCCCCTCAGAAAGTATTCACTCTCCACTATTCTAAATAATTTCACGTTGTTTCTCTAACTCTATCCTGGTATCAGCTAACTATCAAACTTAGTTGCACTGTTCAAAGTTTTGGGGGAAGTTGTAGTCGACCTGTTGTGCTTTATGACAGATATTGCCATGGGGCTCTCCTTCTCTTTGACCAGACCTCGATAAAGACCCCAGGGCTCAGAAAAGGCAGAGGTGAAACACACACACAGAGCTGTCTTGACAGTGTCTTGTTTCACCTCCCCTCAGCACTTTTCCATCCCTGCGGCAGGATTTTGCAGTTCCACTTTTCCACCACTTTGACGGTTAAAAGTTTCCGCTCCAAAACTAAAACTCTCTCCCCTGCATCATTTTGTTGGTGCAATAAAAAAATAAATCCTCACTGAAAACACGGGTACTCGGATACAGTAAGTTGGTGGTCCCTCTCCGTGCGGGTGAGCGTGTAGTGGAGTTGAGCTGAGGTTGGTATGTAGGTAGATTGGTCTGGACAGGAAAAGCAGTCTGGTGCTGAGTGGCTAGCCAGACAGTGAGACAGGATTAGAGACCGTTCCTGACATTTGGCACAACACCCAACTGGGGGCAGAGTTAATTTAACGGTGAGGGGTCAGGGGGTCACGGGCCTGACCCAACCACTGCTGGCAGGCTGAGAGGGATATAAGACATGCTTGAGCGCCACCATTCTGTGAAAAACAAGCTCGTTGAAGGTGCGGTGCGGCTCTGAAACAATGCAACTTAACAAACTACAGCAAAACTGTGTCATGTATTCGCTGCAAAGAGATGAAAGTATTTGAAAATGACACCTATACAGTAGATGAGTGAAGTTGATTATTTGTTCACGTGACTATGATGATGGGTGTGCCTGGAAGAAACGGAGAATTTGTGCGCCTGCTTCTGCTACGTGTCCATGGACATGTGCATATATGTGCGCGAGTGTGTCTCACAGTTGGGTACGTGATGGGTTCGTAGCAGGAGCAGCGGGCCTCCTTGGTCCTTCAGTCCTTCAGTCAGTCACTTCCTCTTGCTTGACTGCTTTGCTCAGCCAGGCTGAAAGCTGCTCCGTTGTCAGGTTGGAGTGTGCTAATTAGGCTCCAGTTTAATTTTCCAGGATGCTCTACTGCCCTTTAAATGGCCATTTCAAATTCAAAGTGATGGTAATTGTACCAAGGCATGCTGATCTTGTAATCACCCTGGGCTTTTTTTGCTTGCTATTTTTTTCTTCTTCTTCTTCTTCTTTTCTCACTCACATTCTATCTCTTCTTGTTTCATCATGTTATTGTTTCCTGGATGTTTTGTGCTCCATAAAGAGATCTTAAACAGGATTCACAAACATGCCCCCTGGGCTTCCATACCTCTTATTCTGCTTCAGTCCCTACCAGGTTCTGGAGACTGTGGGTCATGGCAAGCAGGGGTAAACAGCGGGCCCAAATTAAATGTCAATTAAATGTCTTCTGGTGAGCAGTAGGGAAGTCGCTTTGAATCAGGATGGCCACATCTCGAGAGCTCCAAAATAGCAGTTAAGTCAATGACAGTCGTCCTCGGCTCTGTGTTATGGGCACAGTCAATGTAACTCCCAGGAAGTCACTGGGTCACACACTGTACTAATCTGTCACAAAGAAAGCTTTGAAAGAATGCTAATGACACGTTCACCATAATGGATGCATGTGCATCTGAAAAACTGGGAAACTATTTTAGCTGAGGGCAACTAAAACAAAAAGCAGAATATGGACAAATTAACACTACTCAAAGAATGCATTCATTCTGGGTAATTAACCTCATGTTGAATTTTTTCATTTGGCTTACATCCCAGTCTAAGCCTCCCAGATTAAACTGGTTGATGAGCAGAGCAGCTGGAGTTATGAGAACATTTACTCCAAGAAAAAAAATTATGCCTCCTGCAAGAGTAATTGGGGTTAATGAATATAGCACTGTATTACAGGAGGAAATGATTGCATTTGGTCAAACTATGAAAAATCTCACTGGCAGACATCATCCAAAAAAAATCCAAGACAGCTCTCTTATTAAGAAAAGTAAAACCCTTCATAATAGTGGCTAAAGTATGTTGCAAGGATTAAAAAAATGCACCAATGCTTCCGTATGCATTTGCCACTATAATAAATGCTTCTCGCTCTCTTAATAGGAGCAGACTTGTATTTTTTATGTAATGTCTGCTCTTAAGATTGTCCAAAAGATCCACTGAGCACCTCTTCCCTCAACACCCAATTGACACCAAGCATAGTTCCTGGTTTTCTTTCTTTATTTATGAAACAAAAATGGTCCCAATAAACCACATGCAACTTAATCACAGCTGCTTTAAAAAAATAACTCTTCCATAACATAAGCAATTTTACCTCCAGACTCTTAATTGATTTGAGCGGGTGCATTTCCTTTTGTTAAAAGTGGAAATACCCTTGCTGTTTGATGCTATTTACTCTTGTCCTGAGCTAGCTTTGCTTTGTCAGGTGAGGTTTTATTTCTTCTTGAAAGGGATTCCTTGAAGTGACTCGGGTGTCAGGTTTGTGACGCTTCCTCTTTTCAATTGTCTTTGCACTCTGAGGAGATGTGAGGACGGGCGGCTCCTCAGCCGTCACAATATTGATACTGTACGATGGCTGTCGAGGCACAAGCCCCAGTTTCTAATCTGCCCTGACAGACCATGCAGCACATGAATGATAGCAGGTGTGACATCACAAATAAGAAAGAAATCAAATGAAGTGAATAAAGAAAAAAAACAGAATAAAACGAGCAAAAGTTTTTGGGGTATTTTTCCTGTTTAATTCATTTCTTCATAGATGGGTAGATGACAAAGAGATAGAGATCTATTATCAAGTTCTGAATACATTTTTTTCCTCTCTTTTCTGTGATCCAACATCCATTATCCTTTTCGTCTTCTGGTCTAAGTTGGAAGGGATGGTTGATGGAATGGTGGCCTGGGCTATTCATTGTACTTGTGTCAGCAGTGGATTTATTTTCTCTTTAGTGTGCAGAGGGAGACACAGGACAGGATGCTTAAGACCGTAGAACAAAGGCACACAATAGACTTCTTCAAAGACACCTTGAAGACACTGATTCATCAGTCAGACAAGGAGCCCGTGGGCAGGTGTCTGGCCACAATGGGTCACTCACACATATATACACACACATAGGCACATACGCATGCGAGCACACATGCACACGTGGACGCCTACACACGCACAGGGACACACAGACAAAGGGGAACAGACAAGACATAGACAGAAAACACACATGCCAGCTAAATCAACTCCTTGCTTTCATTGTGATCCTGCAAGATAGATCGGCCCTGGATGGCACCTTTGTCCCACACGGCAATAGGTCCAGCACGAGGCTGTTTGTTAAGTTGTGGGTTACAGCAAAAACAAAGCCTCTATATTCTTTGCAGTTGGACAAGAGTAATTAAAAATGATGATCCAGGTAATCCCTGGGTGCAGGAGGCTGAATGTTGTGGGATTTCAAGATTGCATTTATTCTCTGTGCCTTATACCTCTATGTTATGCATTGTGGTTGTAAAATGAAACATAAACCTTTCTTGCGTATTAAATCAATTGGTAACTCTATGTCCAACTGCTATTGGTATTACAACATTAATTAAATGTTATAACAAAGCCAGCACTCTTAATTTAAGAGGCCAGGCATGGAAGGGAAATATCATAAACATCAGTAATCAATCACCGACTTCTCTCTTGTATTGTGCCTGTTGCTTGAAATGGTGAAGGCTGAAAAATTAAATGCGCTCGTATGTTTGAGCAGGTGGGTAAATAAAGAGCGGGTCTTCATGCAGGCGCTGTCAGACTTTGATATGACAATAAGCAGTTTGCTTGGTCGTATTTTGTGTATCCAAGGCTAGAGTGGGGCTACGTAGACCTGGGTGTGAGTGACAAGGTGAGAATGAGGAGCAAATGTCTTGTCCAGACATCTGATCATACACCATTTCAATTTCAGTCCCAATCCACTATGGACAGGATGCCAGATCTATTTGCAAAATATTCCTCAGTAGAGAGATACAGGACTATTGTATTATTTTTTAGAAGAGTTTTCTATCAGTCTGAGAAAATACGACAAAACGTACCTATATTTGCAGCATTCACAAGCTATTGTGCATGTGCTTGCTATCAGCAAATGTTTGTGTTTATTATATTTTTTCTGGTACTTGTGATACAGTATTGGCACACTTAATAAATAGATGTAATACAGTGTTATATTACTCTGCTGTATGATGTTTGCACCTAAAACAAGAGCATATAACCTATTTAGTTTCAGTAATAGCAGCCCTTATGTGCAGTATATGCTGTGAGCCAAGCCTTTTCCTGAGAAAATGATGTTGTTTTTTCTCCTACTTTTCTGTCTCATTGCCAATCTAAGTTTTTTTCCCTTCTCCCACAGGAAAGACTCTTGAAACTGTTCATTTACCGAGAGGAAGAAGTTGAAGGCCAGGACATTCTTTTTTTTCTGTCAGATTTGTAAAGATTATTCCCATCATGATCCTATTAGCCACAGGGAGAATGTGACTACTTAAGATGGATTTATGGAAAAATAGTTATCCCCAAAAAACATTAGTCAGTGGATGAATCCAAAACCCCTCCACAGAAGTTATTCCCTCTGCAAATTCAATTCAAGAGGCTACATTTGTGTTCTCAAGGCCAACAAGTCTGAAAGTCATAATCCCAGACCACAAGTACCACTTCAAGTTCCCAGCAGGCTCCTTTCCTGGAACTTTGAGATTGCTGAGGCGGAGCTGATTTGGCAAGGGATTAATCTGCCCCAGCACCTGCAGTCTCTGTACCCAGTCATTGCCTGGCCCATGAAGAGCCCAGAACAGGAGGTTACCAGAGGTAAAGAACCACAACTACTGATATATAGGAATGATGTCTTTCCCCCCTTTTATAATTCCAATATTTAACACACAGTTTTATATATTGCCTTTTAGAGCATTATATTATTTTGTCAACAAAAAAACTTATTGGACACTACACTTCCAGGTTTGAATCACAACCCTCTGAACTCAAAGTTCACCTTCCATTTGGTAATGAATGAGTCATTCTCAGTGCACTAATCCTAATAAGTGAGGCTTCCCCTGCCCCTCCACAGTTTATTTTCCTCAGGTCACAGCCCAGCTCAAGGCCCCCATGGCTGGCGCCATATGTGAGCGAAGCAGGGGGTGGTGCTCTGGAAGCCTGCTGGTCATGCCACTGAGCTCAGGTAGGTTCCCCGAGCCGGATCCCCCCCACCCGGGCACCCAGGGGAGAGGAGGTGTTAAAACCTGAAGGGCCTTTGCCTGGTTCCCTTGAGCATGCAACCATCTGCTCCCCGCCCCCGCCCAGCTGGCCACCTTTGATCCCACCAAATTTGAGCTAAAACGAGGATGATGACTGAGGCCTTCCAGTTTGCTCTGGAGGAGTGTGGGAGGAGGGGGGAGAGAGGAAGAGCAGGGGTTCACGGACTCACTGAAATGTGGACAAATGAAAAGATGGAGAGAAATTGTGACAAACTTCTGAATCGTGATGAAATGAGTCCAATTTTAGAGACACTGAATTCCCTTTCACAGATGTGTTACCTCAAACAAATACATGTTGTTGTGAATAAGTATGCAGATGTCTGACAGAGCACATGTAATTTGTCCTAGTCTATGAACGATCATACAGATTTTATGGCAGCAAGCCACACTCTGCTATGGCCTGTGAGAAATACAAAAAAGCAATATATTAGGCACGTAACATTGCAAGCTGTACAATGAGAAAATTACAGGTAGATTGCCCATTAATATACGGAAATATATAGAATCCTACCATTAATCACTCCTTAATGGCTAGGAATACAGTGCAACCATGGCAATGTAATTGCAACACCTCATATCTCTAATTAAAACATGTCTTTCAAACAGATGTAAAATGTGGCCTAGGGTCAATTGAAATTGATATCAAAATGATCAGAATTACTCTCTCACACGGAAATGTATGGATCAGAGCCAAATGGCTTATATTCACCATGATTAAAAGAGGATTTTGAACTGAATGACCAATTCAGTGATGAATCAGTAAGGGCGCACACAATCAGCATTTTCCTCCTGTGACCCAGGGCCAAATTGATTCCACGGAAAATATCATGTGAATAATTAAACGCATTGATTAAGCAGTGAGATAATATTTAATTAAGGTGGCTCATTAGAATTCCTTGTGCACTGCCATTAATGGGTCATTAACACAATTAATTAATTAAGCACCCTCTAACTACCAAAAGGAATTCAATCTATAATGAGTACATGTTTTTGAAGAAGTTAATTAGGTAATCCTTGCTCCCACAAAGTCTTTTGTGCTGAATCTAATGTGTGCTGCAATTACTGCTAAAAGTTGCTGAAGTTCTGGTCAAGGGTGTAGACTCAATAGCTGGACTTTCTAATCTAGGAAGAGAATGAATGTACACACAGAAACATAAAGTCAAGATGGAGACAGGATGATTCTTTTCAGTCTAGCCGTTCCTAAAAAAAATAACATGCGTGGCATCCTTGTATTTTAATTACAAATTGTGTTTATCACA
>OMKZ01035460.1:27669-38385 GCA_900302535.1 Neoniphon sammara | reverse complement strand
TCCACTATCACTGTCTGAGGACATGGATAATGGATGCTTGTAAAATTGATACTGTAAATAAATTTAAAAATGAGCGAAATACTTGACATACTTCAAGAAAAAGGGGAGGGGGGGCACTGTAAAAGAGCAATCTTAACTTCCTAGGGCCTTGGGGGGGTCCTGGGCAATCGTGAGCTAGTTGATAGTTCAATTTCAGGTTTCCTCACTGCTACTGAAGCTCCCCACCTTCAAGACAAAGTTGATAATGACTTAATTCTAATTAATATCTAACAACAAAATTATTTTCCTCAGGGCAAGATCTCATCAAACAGAGGTCTGTGGTCTAAATCATATCTATTTGGGGGCCCTTGACATGAAAAAGTTTGGTAATGCCTGATCTATATTCCACACTAGAGAGCAAGGAAGGTAAGGTGGAAAAGTGACAGATAAAGCAGCCCTCTGTGTGATCAGGGGTGAGCTCCCCTGGTGCGATCCCTCACCCCTGTAGCGTGAACAATCCTCAGACGTGATCTGCCAGGCTAACCGGCTTGCATAAATAAAATCAGTTATCTCCCCATCCCTTAGCCTTCCCTGTCCGCACTCAGGCTGTATTTAATCACGCAGGGGCCGATGGGATAGGGCCGTTTTTCTGCTGGAATAATCAGAGGGCCTGCATGTGTCCTGGTCATATGTATTAATCCTGCCTTCCTATGGCTGGCCTTATCAGCTCCCAAAGCCCGCCTCTCATGGGATCTGGGCTGCTGTCTCAGCGCCCTCTAATCTGCCCTGAGAAATTGTTAACAGGATGTAAATGCGTCCAGGGATGATATATGGCTCCTTGTATAACATACATGTTATTGTTAAGCGTTTTGCATGCAGGCTCTGAGATTATGCACACAGAGAATGGGAGAGATGGTATTGATTGATGGAATAACAAATGTCGAATATCGTTTTAGATGCAAATGATCACACAGGGTTACAGGACGTAGCTTTTTTGCTGCTTGTGGATGTGGACAAGGATGAAATAGTGGAGGGATTCGAGGACTTATCTCTGGCAGCCATTTTGGTTTAATGGAATGTAGAGGATGGTGAGCGAGCTGGGTGGATTATTTTCTACTATCAACATTTCTCTGGAAATGTGTACATCAGTGTGGCTTGATGGTGTTTTGGGTTTCCTTAAACCAGGTTGAACCAGACCAGGTTCAAAATCTGCACAAATATGATGCAATGTTCTGTTTATTTACATCCAAAGGTGTCATAGGCAATTAGTGTTTAAGACACTGAGAGAATATGGTGCATATGTAGTTTGTTTTGTATTTATGTCACTGATCCAGAGATTTCTTCAGTGCTTCTTTACTGCGCTTCAGCATCTTTTGACAAAAAGAATGCTGCACTGTCAATTTCGGTCAGGACCTGATTTGAATCAAAGTCAACTGTAGCTCACATTCTGATGCATTTCTATTTTGATGTGCAATGTGTTTCATCTTTATTCTGTCAGTAGAAAAGGGGGTATCATTGATATGCATTGGAAATGTTCTCACAAAGCTGTCAAGGATTGCATTTTTAAAACATCAGTAAAAAAATACGGTATGTGCTGTCAACTGTATGCAGTGTGTCTTATCAATATATATACAAATCTTATCTATATTCTCACCACAGAAAAAACTAAAATCAAATCTCTGCGCCTTCACTCTGAAATGGAAGAGGATTCATTAATCTAAATCCTCAAATCATGAAT
This sequence comes from Neoniphon sammara, assembly GCA_900302535.1. Lineage (NCBI taxonomy): Eukaryota > Metazoa > Chordata > Actinopteri > Holocentriformes > Holocentridae > Neoniphon > Neoniphon sammara. The sequence goes on along the minus strand of OMKZ01035460.1, from coordinate 36,668 downwards.
GTTTTCAGTTTTGTTGTCTTTTACTTTTCTTTGTTTTTCTGTGTAAGATTTCAGAACTTAGACAGTCTTTGTTGTCACTTCCTGTCAAGGTTGGTTAGGACTCAACATCAGTTCCGATGGACAGGAAACTCTGTGATTTTTCTGTAGTACAGTAATTAGACCCCCCCCTCTTCTCCCCCTGCAAATACGATGCAAAGCAGCTCAAAGTACTGTCTCAGATGATTAAAGACAGCTCATTATCTGTAGCTAGTCTCTGTATGATTCAAGCCCCCACAGAGGAATATGTGAAACGCAAAGAGAAGGCGCAATTGTCCTTGTCACCCAAAAGAGAATTTGACTATTCATATCGCTGGCCCAACCCAGTCCAGAATTTGATGTTGGATTTCACTGCTCATTTTTAGCTCAAAGATCGTTTGCAGTTTTGTCTGAAGCGCTGGGCCCAAAATTGTTAATCTGAAATCCTATCTTAAGCCAACTTTGTTATTCACTGTATTTTTTGTTTTGTTTGTTTCTAAGTGGCTATGAATGATGGATGAAGGCCAAAAATGTTCTCTACAATAAAAAAAATAAATAATAGATTAAAAAATACATTAATTTATTATGAAAATCCCGAAAACGACAATTTAAAGCAGGGTTAGCATATATGTCACTAGCATATATGTCACTCCGCTGGAACCATGACAGCATCCCACAGCAACAAATAGAAATTACAACAGCGGAGGACACTCCAAAACAGTTGCCTAGTTTGAAGGGCCACCACAGAGAAAGAGAGAGAGGAAGACAGAAGGGTAATTGGCTTGAAAAGACTGTCCGACACATCCGTCCAGCGACTATAATTATCAAAAATCAAATGTTAAGCCTGTCTGCATGGTGGCAACTTTTAATGGAAATGTTACAAATGAGGCCCTCAAATAATGAATAATTTCTGACCACTCACAGCAGTGTCTCCCAGCAAGAGGGTGCCAAAACAGGGAAAGTTTTCAAGCTGGGGGCTGATTAGGCCGAGGATGGGACTCGGCTGGAGGACGGACATTGCAGCGCTTCCCCAGAGAATAAATTTGCACCTGCCCCATCCGGAACAATGGCCCTCTGCCTCGCACTGTGCACGGGGCTTAATTAAAAAACATGGCTAATTTGCACACTCTCCTTTGCTTCCAAATTGGAATCCAGTTCACCACTGAGTCTGTTAATTTGCACAGGAAACTACCGACTGAGAGGGGATGGAACTGTGATGGGTTTGACAGGGGACTGGACAAAGAGCGGACACACTGGAAACATCCACAGTGTGAGCCAGGCATCTCACTCGCCCTATCTCTGTTACACGCAGTGTTCAGGGAGGGAAAAACTAACTTTGATTCAACAAACCAGAGGAATAATCCTAACTGCTTTATAGTGTGGGATAATCTCCATAAAGTGAAATCACGGAACGGCGGATGGCGGAATGGGAATCCTGACACGTCCTCTCTGACAGGTGACCGGATTGATGATTCCTCGAGAAAATGTATATTGCTGAAAAGGCGGATGAATTATGACAGTTTTCATATTAAGCAGACTTATCTGTGGCAAAGAGCATTAAGAGTGCCAAGTACATCGGCCGATACTATCACAAATTGACCTGCCAATCACCCCACCCTGGCTTCAAAGGTGCAGATAAGGTATTTAAGGTCATTGAAAGCAGATTCCACTGTCTGTAGGCCTTCCTCTTTCCTATTATCAGTGCCATGTTTCGCTCCAAATGAAAGCGTTTTGGTCTCTCGCAACATAAAAAAGACCTTGGATAATTCACCCTGGCTCAAAATGGAGGCTATTTCACAGCGAGGATTTTACACACTAACTGAAATAGCCCTTTAATACTTTCCTCAGTGTCTGAGAAGACTTGGTAGTGGTGGGCTGGTGGGGGGAACTACCCAAGGCTTATGAGGTAATCTCATTGATATTTATTCATCTAATGATGACTAAGAATGTAAACTGATGGCTGCATTCATTCCAAGATGACCCCAATGAGTCTTTCATATTAAAGTAATGAATTGTACATAAAAGGAACTTCAAATCTTCAAGTCAGAGATAGAATAAGCTCTAATGCATAGCAATCCCAGCAAGGTATTAAAGTTAGCAAATGGTAGATAATACCACTAGATTCAAAGATGTATGTCCAACAATGATCCCTTAAGGGTGAATTAAAGCTCCTGGCAAATTGGATGTAACTAAGACTTAAATAAAGACTCTGATATTGTAGACTGAAATTTATACTGCTATCCCCCATATTCCATATTTGAAAACCCTCACATGGAATTTGGATATAGAGTAAAAACAAATTCCATCTTCAAATAACTTACCGGACATGTGATAATTACATATTTCCACAGCTCAACTATGATTTGAGTAGCGGAAAAGGCATCAAAAAGTAAAACTTGAATCATTTCTGAGAGATAGAAGGGAAGGAGACAGATTGCTGGAGACATAATGGGCAGGACAGGGAGAGTGTTACTTTTTGGGGGGAGATCACTCCTCACGTTGAGCCGGAGCTGTCGTACCTGTCGCTGCGGTGCTGACAGGCGGTTTGTTTGGACAGGGGGGTCAAGCAAGGGAGCAGGGGAAGTGAAAGAATGCTAAGGACACTCAAAGTTGGTGATAGCAGGAGGGGATTGGGCAGGAGAGGTGACATTGTGATTTATTAACTCCTGAGGGGGGCATCTTGACCTGAGTTTGAGGTCACTGTAACCGCCATGCAGAAATGCTACCTTCGCTCGACACAAAGAATGCACCATGCATTAGGCAAATATGTATTTGTAAAATTCACTATATGCACCCTTAGAATATAGTCATTATAGAATTAGACCAAATTCTGGATTGAAAACCTGAAATGGGGTAGTTCTTCAGGTTTGCGTGAGTAAACAATGAGCTGGACTGATGGTGCTCTGAATGTGGGGTCAGGACACAAAAGCCCCTCTCACTTCAGAGTTCTGCCCCCCTTCAGCTGTTGTTTTTCTCTTGTTTACTCAACATTCACTGGCGTCCATGTTGTCATCACCTGTGTAATGACTAAGCTCGGAGTATAAAGCTCTAATGAGAAAATGCACAAAGGCACTCATTTGGCACAGCAGCATTACACAGAGATACAGTATGAACTAAAATCCCCCCAGCTATCCAAACACGTAGCTTTTCATATGGCCTGTTGTTGCCAGCCGTTTGGCTTGTGTGGCCATGGGGGCAGCTGTTGACACTGTTACCATTGCATTTCCTGTTCAGCCTACCAGCTGCCTCTCCTCTATTCTCCGCGGCCCCCTGGAAGGGCGGGTGAAACAAGTGTTACCAGCCGTCTCGACGACAGACAGCTCCTTTCTGCCTCTGGCTGTTACTGTATCGCCAGGCTTTCATGGCACAAAGAAAACCAGCGAGCGTGAAGACCACAATGGCCTCACAGCGCACCTCACCAAGCCCCCTTTTATTAACACACCCACTATGCTGCTGCAGGATCAACCTACCGCTGGAAAGGGGCAGTTTGAACGGGGACTCTATGCCCCATGCACAGTGATAATGCAACATGGGTGCAGGTGAGTGTATGTATGCATACAAGCTGACGACAATAGAGATGTAGCTGAAGACAGCCAGAGCAATTTGAATGAGATGTTAACCAAAAGGAACAAGAGAAAACATAACTACTTCACCAATTTATGGCCATGTCTTTGTAGTAGTATCATAATAGCCATGTTAAAGTGCCAAAAAAGACAAAATTTATGGAACTGGATTCTTAAAATGGGAGAAAAAACAATAACCTGTCTGTTTGTGAACAATCATCAAACAATAGTGTAACACTACAGAATTCATAGTCTTTGAGTTAGTGGTAGAAATGCAAAAATATCCTTATATGCAAACTATGACACAAAGAATATATAATGTGTATGTTTGTGAATGTGCATCAAGGCCACTCCATCCCCCACCAACTTCAAATATTGACTGTCAGAAAGAGTGAGGAGTATTCAAGTAATTAGTTTATATGCATAAGAAAGACAGTGCAGGACTTGTGATATAAATGTATCATCACCATGTTAGGGATATATGTATAGCTTCTCAAAGCACAGCCAAAACAATGATTGCCTAATGTTTGAGAGAGCCTCTTTTTCATAGCGCACAATCGATAATGAAATCTGACTATTTTGATGGGACAGGGGCTTTTAAGAGCAGACTTTGAAAAACTTCTCGCCGTTATTGATGGCGGCAGTTTTCTCTTGTGGATGTGGGAGAGGGGAGGGGGGGGCCGCTGAGGAGGTGTCACATGATTAAAGCGGAGATTGGAGATAGCAGGATCGGTAGGGTACGGGGAGAGATAAGAGGAGAGTAACCATGTTTAAAGTGTCCTGTGATCAGCCATTGCATGAGGGAAAGCAATGACAGGTGTACTGGAGATAGGCTTGCTGCGAGGAAAACAGGAATGGGTGACTCCTCCAAAGCTTAGCCGCTAAAATTAGAATATTTTAGAAGATGCGAGCAACGGACTGTGAGATCAGGGGAATAAGCGTTCAAGAAAAAGTATTTTTATTCCAACTGATAATGACCCACCTTGCTTTTTGCATATTGCTAATTCAACGGCAGCGGAAAACATAGCTTTACCCAGACGAAGGACTGTTTTGCTCGCATTCGGGAGTGACAAGAGCAAAGCCAGGGAACATGGGAGGACAAGGCCAGCCTTGACATGGAGAAAAAAAAAGGAAAGCACAAGGAGAGAGAGAAGAGTGTGTGCTTGTGTGTATGTGTGAGAGAGAGAGGGAGAGGGAGAGATAGAGAGAGAGAGAGAGACAAAAGGTAGAGGAGGTGTAGGAGAGGTTGTTTATTCCATACATTACGGACCTGCCCTGTCAGCATATCATGCTCTAAGGCCAATGTCTCAAACATGAACCTGCAACGGGAGAGACACCTCCAACACTACAACATTCAATAAATATAATAAACATCCCCCGCGAAACAAATTGTTCATAAGCTACCTGTTTAATTTTTCAGATCTCCTTGAACCATATATTTCCTTATTAGTTTGGAGACGTTCGCTTGGCTTGAGTGGATGGATGATGCTGTCAGGGGGCCTGGGCATTATGGCGGCTCTGTGTGAGTGATTTCTACCAAGGAAAGCCTATTAGGCCTGACAGGGGGATGATGATATTAGGCCATCATCATTCAGAAGACACCGCTCCCACCAACCTCGCTACCCCCACCAGCCCCCACTACACCCTCATCCATCAGACGGCCCAAAACACCCAGCCATGCTCCCTCCTCTCCTTGCTCCCTCTGTCTGCCTCACCCACTTACTCACCCCCCTCCCCACTCCTTCCCTTGTTTTTTTTTCATTTCCCTCCTTCCTAGACACTCTCTCCTGCTCCCGCCATGCTCTCCTTTCATTCTGTCTCTACCCATCCCTCCTTATTTTCCTTGTTTTTTATATCTTTCTGTCTATCACGCTCTCCCTCTTCACTTTTCTCTCTCGGCTCTCCCTCTCTCTCTCTCTCTCTTTCTTTCTCTCTCTGATGGCAAACACAAAGACAAATTCTGCCCTTTTCTTAGCCCATGAAACATTTAACATTTCATTCCAGATCTTGGCAGACGTAAGTAAAAAATGACCTAATGAATCTTACTTATTGTCTACCCTGAGTGCAATCACGAGCTAAATATGAGATCCCTGTCCCCTGGCCTATATCCATTGTCTTCTTGGCCTCCTCTCGTCTTGCTCTTCCAATGCAGATTGAGATCTTTACCTCCAAGCTACAAAAATTTTGCAAGCCAGGAAAATCAGCACATTCATTTACTTATTTCAGATGAAGCTCTTGGGTCAGCGTTCGGTTATAACTACGAACACATAGAGGAAACATTTATTATATTTTTTTAAAGTCATAAAATATTTAGCCTTTGAGTCCAGAAACACACATAACTTTAGCACAGCATCATCCTGGCAGGTGGTGCAGAATCAGTGGGCATGTGTAGCCGAATGGGCAGGGCACAGGACACCAACAGGCAGGGTTACAGGTTTGATTCCCATATAAATCACATCTAACTCAGCCCTAGGAAAAGTTTACTTGCTTCTCTGCTGTATAGGAGGCAACACTGACCATTTTCACTTCCCATGGGATTAGAAACTGAAACACAACAAACGCAGGGAGCCCTCTTTAGTAATCCATCTGACCCCTACGTCTCTCTCCCTGCGTCTCCACTCTTTTGTTGGAGAGTAAACCTGCGTCGGCCCCGCTGACCTTAGCTTTAAGAGCAGGTTGCCTGTGGTTGCGACCCCTGACACCCCAAGTCCTGCTTGGATTGGAGAAGTTCCACCACTGAGAGAGCTTGGCTGGACCTTTGCTCTAAGCATGTTTCACATGGTGATCAGTGCAGCCGATGGCCGCCTGTTGGCCTTGACAATGGACGGTTTATGTGCCAGAAGTCAAATGGTGTCAAGAAGCCATCCCCCTCACAGGGTCCATTGTCAGCCTTTTCTGTTTTGGTTTTGTTTAAGGCCTTGATCAAACAAGGCATTGTCTTGTCCTTCAATGTTTTCTAAATTTTGCAAATGTGGATATCTCCCTATAGTGGAATTTGACTTATATATTGATATACCTCAGCATATTAATGCATGCATGCAAGTAAAATATAAATATACAAGTACCTACACATATTGATAGTAAGTAAGCCTGCTCCACGTTGAATAATTCCTCCTTCCTTCACAGAAGAGAAACCGAGCTACAATATGTATGTTAAATGGAAAAAAAACAACAACAACACTTTAATTGGAGCTCATTATGCATAACTTAGGCATACATTTGAAAAGCAGATGATTCCAAAACATTCAGGCCAATTTAAGTCCTTCTGAATGATGTTAGTCTGAAAAGGTGTACCACTAAGACAGCCTTCTCCCAGGAGAGCATCGCACATCTTCAAACAGCATTCATGGTTTACTGCTTTCCATCATGTCCTCTTTGAATATTGTCAAAACTTTCATTTTGACATGACAGGGTTTGCTATGCAGATGCAGGTCAGCTTTTTTTTTTTTTTTTTTTTTTTAGATTCTCCACCCACAGATTCTTTATTTCTGTCATTTATCCTCAGAAAAATGGCTGCTTGGTGAATCTACTAGACCAAGTATTAGCAAGCAGGGCTCCTGATGTCTTCATGCAGTCTCAATGTCCCTCAGGCCATCACAAGGGGCCTGCAAATGTCTACCTCAGATTTCAATGGGCATCCTTATAATAAATTTCAGTCTATGTCATTACGTTGAAGACATACCCATTTCACTTTTCTTTAAGCCTTGATTATGTAAACTATATGGAACTGTCAAAATAATCACATATCATGTGCTTTAAACAGTTAGCATCTGGCTGAAACATGTTTGCTTGATGAATGCTATATAATATTGAAATTGCATTTATTTATGCAATTATAAGTTCTGACCGCGTCCATGTCAAAAAATCTAGATTACTCTGGATGAACAGTAGAATTATTATAAATTATAAACTTAATCTTCTGATTTTCCCAGTTTTCTACAGTTAAATGTCTACATGTCTAGCACATTAAGTACACTGAATTTCTGAGTTTGTTGGATTTGCACTGTATTTACTGTTTGTTTCAAACAGCAAATACATATTGTATTCCTTATGATGTCTGTATTCCATTATAAATTGTATTTTCGTGAACATGATGTGATTGTAACAGTGGTTTTGTATAGCAACATGCAATAGCCTTCTCAGAGAGACTGATCATCTTTAGTGGTAGCACCAAAATAGATAGCGGATTACCTCGGGTGTGAATATGTGAATGTGATCAAAATGAGAGAGGCAGACCATGTTGCGAGGCAGTCACTTTAAAGGTTTTATGCAAAACATGATATCTCTCTGCCTTTCCATTAACTGGCTGTATTGAATTACTTAATATGGCATAGACATTTTGCCATGAAGCAATTAAAGGATTACTCTAATACAAATCACACAGACTGTTTGCTGTTGTGCACCCCCAATCTGGTAGGTTCAAAGCTCCAACGGGGCATGTCAACTAAGCATGGGACATGCAAGAAAAGAAAAAAAAAAGCACTCGTGCTGATGATGGCTGGCAACTGTGACAAAGAAATGCACATCTTGCTATCAGTAAATGAATGTTGTAGCACTTCCAAACCGAGTGACAACAGAGTTTGGCCGCCGCAAACAACTTAATTTGATCAGCTTTATGTAAAACAGCCATTCAAGGGAGGGTGAGCTGGTGAGAAGATTAATTGCAAATGTTTACAATGGAATTTGGACTGTGTGTTCAACATGATAATCCAGCCAGGAACCCAAGGGAAGAGAAATAACAAATTAATAACAATGGAAGCCTCTGCTTATCACAGACTGCTGTCTGTTTAGTGTGTGAGAAATCCAGACGTCTTGCAGTCCTAAACATTTGCACATACAGTATAACATGTTTATTAAAGCCCCAACCATGGCTGCCAGCACCATCCAAGGAAATACTTCTTTCTTGCAAATATTTTTTTTAAAAGGAACAATCACCTGATCTACAGAGGTTATTCACTCCAGAAATTACTGACAACTACATGTTTCATATTTCATTTTTGTTTGTTTTGTCAGGATTATTAATTGGATAAGGATGCTGCTGAGGTCATTCCTGCATCACAAGACACACAGCTATCCCTGGCTAAAGTCAGACAAAGGGGAGAGCGTTCACATGTTGTATTTCCCTGAGAGGAGGCGCATGACAAGTGAGGGTGTCTAGGTCTGGTTGTCATGTAGTAATCAGCTCTGCCTTTAGTTAGTAGGACTTAATTAGCCAGTGGGGTATGGAAGGTAAACGCAGCTCACTAGGCGTTCAACTAACAAACAATTACTACCACCAACCTCTGCCCTGGCCTGTTTACCCATCAACATGTTCCATCAACATGGTGAAAGAGAAGTGGTGCGCTAAAGCTACTTGAACTACTTAGGCTGGTATTTTTGTGAGTGGATTGATTTTTTTTTTTTTTTTAGTCACACAAAATT
>OMKZ01035444.1:8192-21835 GCA_900302535.1 Neoniphon sammara | reverse complement strand
AAGAGGCCAATTATTTTTTGATGTTATATCTCTCATTCTTCTAATCTTCTTTCTTGTGCGTTTTTATGTGAGCAAGACAAGATGAGGGAGTAAAAGTAAAAATAGGCCTTTAATTAGCAGACATCTACTCTTAGATGTAGCTTAATTGGACGAATATCATGAAATTTTCATGACGGCTGTTTAGAGTTGGGAAGGCTGCCACATCCACAAAGCAGTGCGTAGCCTTACATTTCTTTCCTGTGCAGTTCACCCAAGTGGATCCACCGAGTCCAACTGGAACATCAAGTCCAGCTGCACCAAGCCAACGCTCAAAGTTGAAAGTGATGGTATCATACTGTAATTAGTCCTTGCTGATTCAAAACACAAAAATAAAAACAAGAAAATGTAATCACTCTCATTGGGCCTCATTTACTCGTGTGCACAGTTACATTTGATCTTAAAGTGTACCTAGGAATGTTTCCAAAAACATTTTGAAAGGGGATTTTTTTTATTTTTTCTTACCTGATTTTTTTTTCTTTGCAATGATCAAAATTCATGAGTGAGAACAGAAACACTGAAGAGGTTTAGAGAGCTTTATGGCAGTCTTGGGTAATCAGAAGGTTCCTGGTTCGATCCCCGGCTCCTCCAGAGAGCGTCGCTTAAGTGTCGCTGAGCAAGACACTGAAGCCCTAACAGCTCCTGATGAGCAGGTTGGCGCCGTGTGTGGCAGCCTCTGCCATCAGTGTTTGAATGTGAGTGTGAAGCGTGTACTGTAAAGCACTTTGAGTGATTGATAGACTAGAAAAGTGCTATGTAAATGCAGTCTGTTTACATTTACTCTTTATGCAAAGTCATTTTAAATAGTTCCAGACCTCATTAACAACAAAATGTGTGTTTTAGTTTTTGTAAGCTTATTAATGAACAATATTGACAAAGCTACACGAACAAATTCATAGCAATAATAGGACATTCTATTTATATTTATCTTATTGATCAAAGCAATTAATTATGATATAAAGACCCATAAGCAGACAGACAGACAGACAGACAGAAAGCAGCGGATATATTTGAGAGTGGTCGATGGCTCGTGCACTTCAGACCCAGAGCAATTTCCCTGTGACTCAAAAGGTCCCAGCCTGACTCTCCACATGACCAGGAGCTGTCTGCTCTCGCCTCCCCGGCCACCAGGACAGTCCAGGGGTGACTGGGCCGATACATCACAGCTATCCATCAGTGACAAGCTCCCGAATGTGGTGGATGGTATCGCTAAGTTGGCGCCATAATATATTAAAATCCCTTATTCTGCAGCAGAAAAAGAGATATCCATGCTATTTCTTGCCTCCTAAACCTCAGAGGAGCAATAGACTATCAAAGCACCATCTCCAAAGGCGTTCCCCTGTTTAAATTGCAAGCAATAACACTAAAATAAACATTCAAACTCAATAAACATTCAAATAATCTGTAAAGCCAACAAATGTTAAGATTTCACATTCATTCATTCATTTCAAGCAGAAACAGGAGAAATGGAGCGACAGAGGCCATAGGAGGCGACTAGTGACTCCACAAGATTAAAAAGTTGAGAAAACATTTGCAACTTTATGCAAATGTAAAGCACTGCCGTCATTTACAGGGACACAGATAAATGGTGGCGATCGCAAGAACTGCCAACTTACTGTTCATGTTTAAAGAGCAGTGATTAAAATGGATCGCCTTAGGAAGCTCGTTCTCTCTAAATGAATTTTTCAGTGTGATTCAACCTGATTTGTATATAATCTTTCATATATGATGGCAATAGTTAACTTTTATTTTAATAAATAAAATCAAAATTGTTTGCAAGGGAAAAAAAGTGAGTTTGGCGGCCGGGGGGACTCATGAGTTGTTAATACAGCAGTGTGGTTGTTTGTCTTGAGCAGTAATGATGCGCAGGTCAGTTATTCATTTATTTATTTTTTGTGAACTTGCAACTGCCTGCCCCGCCAGGAGAGCCTGGTCATAACAATGCAACACCCTCTCCACCTGCTGCCCAAAGGGGAAAAAAAAAAACAGGCAGCCAGACAAATATACTTGTTAATATTCACATACAGATACTGATTTGGAGAAAATCGAAAACAGAAATGGTGTATCACATAAAGGTGCTGCCGGAATAAGACATCGATTATGTTAATTTCTTTGTAATTTAATCTCTAACTATATTGAATGTTGACCCGCACCTCTCAGGCCAATAATGGTCTCTTCCCTCCATCCGACTCCACCCCGATGTGTGAATTTTTAGATCGACTCGCACATCACTATTGACCCGTGTGCTGGAAACACATGGCGCATTGGTAAGAGGTCTGAATCACTGACTGAACGGAAGTTAAACTAACTAGAGTCTCAGATAGAAACTAGTTTGTCTCTGCATGATAAAGGTTATTCCAAACTCCAAAGCAGCTGAATGTGGCTGACCAACACTCAGACCTATCAGAAGTTGCCAAATAATAATCAATAATCAATGTGTCCCCCCACTCCACCACAGTGCTCCTGTCAAGTACTATAGTCAAAAGAAGCTAAATTATTATACTGTATAACAACTTACCATATGATGGGGATGCTGCTTGAATTAACTTGGCTGTTTATTGTCAGCAAAGTCTCTAATTTACCTCCTCCGGTGTACTTCTGACAGCAACTTGCCACTTGTGGCTGATAATCTCCTCCTATTTTGAGTTAAAGCCAAGACGGTTTAGCTTCTAATTTGGTGTCAAACCATTACTTTCTAATTCCATCCGAGGTGTGCATCTCTGATGTTGCAGCATCTACAGCATCACTAATTAATTAACTAATTAATCCTTTTTTTTTCTTGCCATCAATCCAATGCTTATACTTTTAAATTTATAAGTATATATTTTTTCCTCTCATTCCAGACTTCCATTAGATTTTTTTCCTTGGGTCTCTTTGCAGTTCTCCATTCATCCTTCTCATTTGCATACAACCCTTCATTCAGCATTCCTTCCATGGCGTTGTCAGGGCATCTACCTATGCTAATCGACATGAACAGGCACATGCAACCAATTTTCAAACAACTGGCACTGACCATCAGATGCAGTACAACTGAGGGTACACACATGATGCACATGAATGATTTTTTCATGAGTGCTGTTCTTTCGTTGGTGCTTCTCTCAAGGGCAAAAGTTAGAAGAATTTAAGCAGAGTTTTGCGAATGAGGCTCGTTGTCCCCTTTCAACAGCAGCATGAGTAGACTTTGCTCCCTCTAATCACAGCATCCACATCGAGGGTTAAGCTCCTGAGGCTGGAGCTATTTTAGGCCAGTGTGATTCTGAATATTGATGAGTCAGATTGCCAGTACTTGGTGAGAATCAATCCAGTTGAAGAATGGGAGTGTCGGAGCTGCTGTGGCCGTGGCCAAGTTGTTGTGCTGCTCCTCAGTAGGCGGACGTGAGAAGCCTCCCTAAATACCTATCTGCCTGCATCTGTATTCCCTGTCTGCCGCCCAGCAGATGCTGGTAGAGCTTTAGAGTTGGGCAGATTTACATATTAGTGAATCCAAACAGGTGGATGTGAAATAAAGCATGGCAGGTCAACAGCCTCTCATAGAGAACGCTGTGGCTGGAGGGACAGCCATCAAGGAAATGGACTAGTAAGTTGTGTTCAGAACATCAAAGTGCGCCAACAAGTGTGTCCAACCTTGTGTTTAGCTCTTAACCAATCTGAGAGCCTCGAGGCATGCAGCAGACATCATGAGAAGCCCCATGTGCATAAAGCTTCAAGCATCTCATATTGTTTAACAGAATATTGCACTTTGCATTGCACTCCAACTGCATGCAAGCAAAACTTTAAAAATTTAAAATGCTGTTTCAATTCCATGGTTATTTCCCAGAACCTTTTTGCATTTTGAAGTCCGTGCGTAAGTCTCTCACTGTGCAGGCCAGGTGTGACTTGTCTTGACATGACGGGTGTGTTTTTGTGTGTGCATGTGTGTGTGTGTGTGTGTGTGTGTCTCGCGGCAAAAGCTGTTTCATTAGACTCTCAGAGGGGGTTCTAGTCTCTTACAGCTGGGCCAGCAAACACTCAGCGCAAAAATTAGCATACAAACTGAGCAGTACAACTTTTAGTCTAGCTGCCTAGACTTGAAACCACTTATTTACTCCTCATTTGTTTTATTTTTTTACCAGGCAAGTTAATGACAGCTCAGCAGGAGGCAAGTGGCCTCCCATTGGGCAATTTGTCCACAGAATTAATAATCTTAGACTAAAGAATTAGCACTACTACTCATTTGCTTGCTTCCAGTAATTGTTCATGGAATAAATGTCTAATGACATTGGATTCGTTTATGACTGCTTTTGGAATTATTACTATTATTCTATTTTATGACTGTTTTTTGATTATATTGAAGATTTTCTCTAATTACTGCTGCTGATGAATTGCATAAAAATGAGTGTGCATTGGCATGTTTCAGTTTCATTATACTATAAACGTATTAAAGTAAACCGGTGCTTCTCCTATGTCAGACGTGCGCCAGTGTGTTCAGGCGCTTCATCATCAAGTTCAGGATTTTTAAATAACACATTGACATGAAGTTCATTTCTATTTACTGTATGTGCTCCACCTTGTCTGTTTATCACCAATTACCACTTTAAAGGCCTGCACAATTTGTCATGGACGCATTTTGACAGCTGAAAGAAATGCAATTCCTCTTGGAGCACTTAGCTGAGGTAATAACAGGTCATATCTCTGCATTTCACTCATTAGGATGACTTCCTATGTTTTACCTCAACCTGTATCATGAATTTGCAAGTGTTTATGAGAGGAAACTGAGCGGAATGGGGTGTGATGCCTGCATTAGCATGCACAAGCCTCATTAAATATGCACTCATCAGCTCTCTGTTTTTTATTTGGATTCCCTTTGCAGTAGTACAAATCACTGGTAATCAACTCTGGTGACATTTTCCAGCAATTATAAGCCAAGCTGTCCCTATTTTAGCTGGAGCCGAAGACAAATCACTCCATTTGGCCCCATGTGCCACCGTGACAACATATTAACACTTTCATGCCCACGACACATCAGGAAGTTTATATACAGTGTGATTAAGAGAGAGAAAAATAACGTTTACAGTGAATGTAAGTAGAAAAAGTGAGGGAGAGAGGTGATTCAATAGGAAGAACAAAGGAGAAAGAGAGAAGATTGAAAGGGGTAAGACAGTGTATTGTGCCCATTACACGTCAAATTTAATTATCGTGTCTGTGTATGTGTGTTTATTCAGATACACGTGTATATACCCGCATACACTATGTATACCGCATGTGTGTTTGTTTATACATGTACTGTGTGTGTTTGTCTGTGTGTGTAAATGCACTTTTTTACTCTGCCAGTGCTCTTTCTTCCTCCCATTGAAAACAGTCTCCTTAGAGAGATATGGTGAAACACACTTCAGTCGGCAGACAGACTTAAGCTCTCAGTATGTGGTCCTGCCACTGTATTCTTTCTTCCGTGTTGAAAGAGCACTCCAGCAGTGTAGAGAAGACAAAAAACAAATAGCAGGCTCTCTGGATGCAGGGCTACACTTTAAAGAGTACTTTCTTTTTTGAAGCAAGCACAATATAATTGGCTCCAATGTTAAGAATATTCTTTCCTCGATGATTTGAGAAGCTTTAAAAGGAAATCATAGCACAGCTATGTGTTATATACCATGTACAGAGCACAGTATAGAGAACAATATTTTTATTCTCCCCTTGCACTGACTGAGCATATATATTGTGATGGGTTTTTGATCCATACCCATGCCTTGGTCCACTTCTTTTCATACCACCAGGACATAATTCGGCAAGAAGCTAGGACGTGGGGGTGGGAGGAGTGTTTCTTTGAAATGGAGGGGAATATGCCTGACAAGGAGACAAGCGTGGTAAACAAAGACAGCATGGCCACCCTGTCAGAAAGCTCAAAAGAAGTGGTGGTGTCATTAATATTTGACACTGAGCCGGCAGCGCTGCAGAGAAGTTCTGACTTGAGCCCGTCCCTTCAGACCACAGAGCTGTGACGGTTTTCTGTCTCCAGGTTGTTTGTCAGTTCAGAGCTGATACAGCCGAGTATTATGATATTATTTTTTGCAACAATGTATCGATTCTCTAGCCACTTGTATCGATATGTATTGTTTATTTACTTCATTTTCATATAATGTAACATTTTAGTGCACTGTGCTAACTAAGTACATTGTGTTCAGAATTTCGAATTAACTTGCTTTGTCTCAGTTTGTAACAACACATTATGTAATAACAACACATTTTGTAATAAATGTAATAAATGTAATAACCTCACATTTTGTAATAACTTGTTGCATTTTGCAATAAACCTTTCAAATGCAAATGTAATATATTTCCGCACATTTTGTAATAACTTATCACATAATGTAGTGATTATTACATTGCACATTTTTGAGTTTTTGAAGAAAATGTAAAAATTCACTGCATTATGTAATGAATTATTACAAAATGTGGAAAAGTGCATTACATTTTGCATTTTAGGGGTTTACTACAAAATGCGGCAATTTATTACAGAATGTGAGGTGTTACTACATGATAGAGGGAAAATGATTTGGAGCATTATTACAAAATCAGTGCATCATGATACAAATCATAGTGTGACCCATTTGCTAATATAAAGGACTATTAATCCAATGACTGGCTAGCGCATACATCAAGTGATAGCAGTCTTACATTGTTCACATACATACAGTACATACATACACACATACATATTTGAAAAATTAAGGGTCTGACTTACACAATTAATGTAGTTCCTATAATAAAAGACTGGGGGAAAAGTGTGCGTGTGTGTGTGTGTGTGTGTGTGTGTGTGTGTGTGTGTGTAGGCCTGTGTGTATGGTATAACAAGATTACATAAACTTTCTTGTGAGGCGCATAAGAGTTGGTCTTTTACACATTCTTGAAAATGAAATATTCTTGAAATTCCAATGAGGCCGGCTAATGTTTTCACCCTGCTGTGCTAGTTTTTGTTTTTCTGTCCATGCGGCATGAATGATGACACCGCCATTTACACTGAGGAAATTCAGCGGGGGTTCTAGCGTATCTGCCAGTGATGACAATTTTTAAATAGTGTGCAGACTCCGCCTACACAAGGTGTCCACTGGTGTGAAAAGCACACCTACTCAATGGTTACTTTGCCAAGTGCTGAGATATCTGGCTTTGAAGACTCACCTTCCATGCTGTACGTTTGCTCCAAAACCTCTCCTGCACTCCAGCTAAGACCATGACTTTGTATAATAAAAAAATGCCCAAGGGAAATCAGTACCTCATTGCAGTCTGCAGGCATGGATGTATGTTTGGATGGCTTGGTGAAATCACACACAACACCAGGCAGCCATAAATTTAGTTTGACTTCTTGCAGCTTGAAGTGCAAGATGCTTGAACGATTACCAATACAACACCACTGCCATCCTGTCACCAATATTCTTTTTTTATGCTTTAAAGCGAGACTTTCACAGGATGCTGTGAAACTGTCCAAGTCAGCAGGTTCTCATTTGCATAAACCATGACCCGTAACAAGACATTGGTTGCCCGAGGAGCAGTATACAGTAACACCAGTTTTTCCAGCTTAAATGTTAGTGTAATCTTTCAAATGACTGTCAGATTTATAGGTCTTGTACAGATATGACTGCTGATAACTTTGACTGTAACAGTCATAAAATGATTTTTTTTAGGTCGTAACTGAGATGATTCCTGCAGCCTCTGGCATATGGTCATGAACCCCGAGTTAATGGGCTGTTTTACACGTTTATTGATGTAGTAATGGCTCTGGTTATGGCCTTAGCTGCATAATAACCAGCAGCATACCAGTTACACTCACTAACACTCACCTGCAGGCAGACCTTTTCAAAAGAGCAATGCATTGCAGGGGCGTGTTTGTGAGCTCTTGTGTGTGCATGTGAGTGTATGTTTGTGCACATGCATACAGGGCAGGTAAGAGTCCCGGGGGCTATAGAGATACACACCTGCTACAGTTCTGTCACACCACATGAAGCCAGGTGAGCTGACACTGGTACCAGATGAAAACTAATATCTGTAAAGCCGTATCTGTGTAATCTACCCAGGGCAGCAGGCTAGCAGGCAGGCAACCTGCTAAGCTCTTTCTCCACGCTTGCTCTCATACACTCTTACAGAAACACACTTCAGGATCACAGCACACAGGAAGAAGAAGTGTGCAAGACATGCACTCAGACAAGAAGTACTTTAACAACCAGGCCGGCAGTATTGGGACTGTATGTGTGAGTTTATGTCACTGAGAGAATGAAAGGAGGGAGGGTCTGGATTGAATCAGTCCTGTATACAGATGAGTAAAATGAAATGAACTGTTAGGTGCAGTAAACATAGTGCAGAAATAAACAATATTGGTGACAGTGTATGACAGGGTGAAAAGCACATCAGCATCTTTGGATGGTTTGGAAGTGCTTAAATGTATGAGCAAGTAACAGGACTGGCTCCTGGATTTTCAGCACAGCCATATGGAATCTACTTGCAAGATGTTTAAACTTCCCTGTATATTTTCTTAAAGTGCAATACACATGCACAATACTTCTGAGCTTCTCCAAACATACCTTCCAAGTGTAATAACTGTTCAATGTTAACCATAACTCATCAGCACTTGCACGATACACCAGCATGTTATGTTATGTTAGTATTTGTGTGTCAAGTCTTGCCCATGTTAGCACCCCTGCATTTTTATTTCACATAATATGTACGTGATGTTTACTGTGTCACTTGTTTTACCCCTTTAGATCTTATGCCAATGTTTTACACTGGAAAATGTTTTTCCCCTCTGGGACAGTAAAGTCTACTACTACTACTGCTTCTGTCTGCATTTCAAATATTGCACAGGAGTAAATCTCATCTCCAGTGTCAACAAGCATGCCTCTTTCCTTTATCCTTTTTTGGAAATTGCCATCTGCCCGGAACCCGAAAAAGAAATTTGTTTCAGCGCCCAAACAAGTTGATCTGCGATCTGTCATAACATCACCCACCACTTGAAACATCCTTCCTCTTTCTTTTTGCTAATCTGTTTGCTTCTTCTTTTTTACTCGTCTCAGTTTTATCATGGCACATCGATGACAATACATCAACTTCCGTTTGTCAAGTCCCGTTCCCATCCACACACACACACACAGCCAGGCTCATCTGCATAGTAACTAGAGTCGCTACCTGTTTGGAGCAGGAATCGGCATTAGCAGTCACTCTTAAGAATCAAACTTGACCAGATCAAGTACTAAAGTGAGGAGCAACATCTGTATTTAGCTCTAATGTGAACAAGGCCTGAGTGAACGGAGGATGAAAGGTAGCATAAACATCAGGTAGACAGTTTTGGTATGCAGGTTAACAGCATCCAGTCAGTCCAGTTGTGTTTGGAGTGTGTTCAAGCTGCAGGACTCAGCAGGGCTGGCCTAAGAATGACACTGCCATCAAGAAGGAGCTGCTGTGATCTGTGCTGTGTGGCTCTGCCTCACTGGGAATGTTTTTGTACCGACAGTTTCCCGGGGAAAGAGACAAACACAAGCTGCTCTAACATTCACAAAGCAGCCTAACACACGTACATATACAAATAAACACCGACGTACCGGAGCGTCGGGCAGGCCTGCGTGTAGTCTCCGCTTACCGTAGTGTCATGATGTCAGTAATCTGTGGAGAGGGAAAAGGAACACACAAACATTTCAAGAGACTGAGTAAACATCTGTTCTCATTCCCTGTTGTGAGCAACACACAAATCCACATCAATGGATGCTACCTGATGTGACATTGATGCGTGCTGCCACTGATGTGCCTCTTCCTGGACTCTGGTCCTCAGTTCCTGCGGCTCTGTGGGAACACATCTACAGCTGGTCAGGTTTGTTTGGCCAGGGCTGAAATGTGTGTGGACTTGGATACAGGATGAGGCAAACCACAGGGACCGGCTGTGTGTGTTGGAGATATAATGCGCGGTCTTTGCCTGAAGGATTCCTGATGGACTCGATTCAATTATCTTTGTACAGTACACTCTGCATGTCATTCGCTGCATGCCAGCCAGTACATTCTGCAGCCAGAGCCATTAACATAAAAGAGCAGCAAGAATCTAATCTGTAGAAATCAAAGTATCTGCTATGTAAGGGTGGAGAGAAGCTACATTTTTTTCACCATCCCATTTAAAATAACCTTGTTTTTCCTCAAAAAATCTGCCGGTTTTCAACACTGAATATGACTAAATGATCTATTAAGATGGAGATTTTTTGCAGTATATTGAGAATTAAATGTTTATGCTTATGCTTTATGCTTTTTTTTTCAAGCTGATCTTTGAGATTTTGTAGGCTTTATGTGGGCTTCATTAATCAAAGTTTGATTTTAATCCAGTTTAGCCTGACAATTGCATGTGTTCTCAGAGTTCTAACACCTTTTTCAAAATGCAGATACTTGTTTCTCGGTTTAAGATGCTTGAATGAATGATATGAAACAATCTCCTCACATTATCTGAACATGTGCGTTAATCTAGCTACAGTAACACCTACCTCACTGTGTCTCAGATTATCTTTCTTAGTTCTACTAGGGTGACAGCTCCTTGTCCTATTATCACAGAAACTCTCCGCTCCTCTCCTGAAATCTGCGTGCTCCCCTCTCGGGTGCCCATACAGCTTCAGGGTAACCAATCAAATGAGTCCAGCGGATGATTAATTCATCTTAATTGGTGGGTGAGGAGGAGTATTTGGACCTGGTGCCCCGGCGGGATGGCCCCGCCACCTACACTCCCCAGCGAACGCCACCCCCGTTTGATCTGCACTAATCTAATTAACGCTTAAACAGGAACACCTGGGCTCTTCAGTGGAGGATCTGTGGCTGCTGTCGCACGCATACACACACACACACACACACACACACACACACAGACACGTGCGTGCTTCCCAGATGGGCCTTTGATAGCTCTGATGGTGGCAGGCGCAGGATGATGATTGCACTTAACTCAAACACTCTCTCACACTCACAGGCGTAGAGAAAGACACTCATACGCTTATACACACACACACACACACACACACACACACACACACATGCTCTTCCTCTCTTAGCGTGGGGGTTCGTGGTAATGGGGTGCTATTTCAGTTCCCAATATACATCTAACTGGTGGGTAATTGACGACGATTAGGCTGTGGTCTGATGATGCACCTGATTAGATTAGCCCCGGCTCTCACTTTCTGCTCCAACTCACCGCAGCCTTAAACCCAACCTTGACCCCAATTAGCCCCGTACTCATCAGAGAGAGCTGGGGGACACTGGTGCTGCAGCAGCTTATCATCCTGCTACTAATTGGCCTGATGAGGCAGGATAAATATGGTCAACGCTGCAATGCAATTCCCCAATCAATATGTACACTGTATCAGCCGAAGAAGGGAAAGACAGCAGCAGCGAGGCAGTGAGGGAGAGAGGAGAGAGGGTGTGCAATTGTTTTTTTTTTTCTTCTTCTTCTTCTTCATCGCAGTTGATTTGCACAATCAGTCACCCATACAACAGTCATTTCTGTTTGTTCAGTGTTACCTACGAATGTGTGAAACTATCTCATCTGTCTTTGATATCACAGTCATTACATATACTCAGTGGCCACTTTTTTTTTTTTTTTTGCTGCGCCTCCTTTTGTTCACAAACAGCTCAGTCGTCCTCCAGACAGTGAGTCACATCTAAATAAAGCACACAGACAGGGTCGAGACGTTTATTTTATTGTTTAACAGCGCATGATTTAAGTCACTTTGAAGATGGCATGATTGTTGCTGCCAGACATGCTGGCTCCAGCGTCTCCAAAAAAAAAACAAACAAAAAAAAAAAACAGCCACAACAGTGTTTGGAGTTTACAGAGAATGGTGCGATAGACAAAACACATCCAGTCAAATTGCCGCCCTGAGGATGAAGATGCTTCACTGATGATAGAGGTCAGAGGAAAATGGCAAGACTCATTCAAACAAACAGGTGCATCACAAGCATGCTAGCAACAGTGCAACAAATATCTATCTTAAAAAGTCATATGCACTCTTAAAATCTTGCTTTTCTTAAAACAAGTGAAAAAAATCTGACAGTGGGATGAGATAATCCCACTTGTTTTCAATGCAGTTTCACTTGTTTCAGTAGAAAGTATAAATATGTTGAAACAAGGCAGAATAAGGCAGATCAGCCCACTAGGATCAAGAAAATGACACTTGATTCAAGAATTTTTTGGAAACAAGTTGATTAGCATAGCAGATTTTTTCATATATTGTAATATTAAGCTTTGGATGTTTGATTCGAGGTGAAATGACTTATTTTAGTAGACATTTCTGCAGTATGTCAAGAGGGGCATGATAGAACATACAAGCCTTTGAATGTTGAAACTGACAGGCTTCAGCAGCAGAAGATCATGCTGGCTCCTCTTCTGTCTGCCAAGAAGAAGAGGGCGAGGGCACATGATGGGTGATGTGAATGAAAACAAAATGTTGGCAGATGAATCTTGGTTTTAACTGATGGCAGGGTCAGGATTTGGCCAAGGTTCAAGTTCAAGTTTATTTAGAGGCCCCAAATCACTGTTTACAGTCTGAAACAGCTTAACAGGCCCACAAGTTTACACGAACACAACGGGGCAACACCCCCTGACTTAACCCCTTAGTGGGCAAGAAAGAACCCAAAGGTAAAAGGGAAAAACGGGAAGAAATCTTGGGAAGGACCTCAGAGCGAGGGAGCCCCTTCTAGGCCAGCCGGGAGTACAACAGGTGCCAACTTAAAGGGCAAATTATCAAATTTAAATTAACCAATTACACCAAAACAAAATACAAATTGGACAAGTCGCAAAATGTAAGGTTATATCGAAGTTAGTTTGCTATTAATTGATATACAATGTGAGTTTTATAGAGAAAACACACTTTTTTTTTCCCATCTTTACTCATGCACACCTGATCCAGTACCGTGTTCAGGTAGATCTCTATACACTGCACAACCAGTCAACGTTCGTTCAACAGCTTCCTTGGTTTGGGTGTACTTCTCAGTGTGTCACTTGTGCACCTAAACACTGTTGCTGATCAGGCCCTTCACAGCCAGTTTAGCCTGTGTCGAATGGGAACTTACAGCAGGATAATACACCATGTCATGAAGCTTACAGCACATCCTGTCAAGATGGTTCAAGGAACATGACAATGACTTTAGTTTGCTGCAGTGGCCTGCAAAATCTCCATATCTTAAACCAGTGCAGCAGCTTTGGGATGTGAAACGGATCTGGATTTAGGAAGTGGAACATGATGCTCGCTGCATGATTGTGCCGTTTCCAAATCTGCAGGAAGGAACTGTGTGATACTGTTGAGTCAGCATGGACCGTGATCCATTTGAAGCATTTCTGGCACCCTGTTGAAGCCATACCTCAAAGAGTTCAAACATTTTCTGCAGACAAGAGGAAATGCAGCACTAGCTAGGTGAAGCTAACAAAGTGGTTAGCAAAAATATGCTGCCTCCAGTCCAACAATGTCAACAAATTTTGTCGTGTTGTTCTTTCTTGCACATTTTGCAGTTTTTAAGAATTTCAAAGTATAAAGTCCCGAACATTGCCTCGGTCCTCAAATTGCGCGCTGACCCTGTTTACCGCCAGGACAAACTTTTCAGACTGTAAACCAACAAGAGTCCAA
>OMKZ01035443.1:0-18664 GCA_900302535.1 Neoniphon sammara | reverse complement strand
CACACACACACACACACACACAACCTCACAAACACTTGACCTCCATGGCAAATTTGAACCTCATAGGTAGAAAGTTTCGGTTGCTATAGGGTGGGCACAAAAGAGTCACAAGAGTCAACAACAAACGGCTAATGAGTCATGAAAGGGCCGTGGCTAAACTGTGGGGGGCGGGGCTAACTTGCAAGTTTGAATCAGGAACTCTCTGCTGAGTGCAGTGATGCCACCCATAAGAGTCTACTACAAACAGTTCATGAGTTATGAAAGAGGGCGTGGCTAAAGTGGGGCAAACCATCACCAATGAGTGTCTGTGTGTGTATGTCTATAGACATACACACACATAGATAGACAGACATAGATGTCTGTCTATCTGTGTGTGTGTGTGTGTGTGTGTGTGTGTGTGTGTGTGTGTGTGTGTGTCTGTCTAGTCTGTCTGTCTGTGTCTGTGTCTGTCTGTCTTTCTACAAAGTTTGGCCATGTTACGTGAATCCGTTTAGAAGTTATGCACCTTTTTGTGATAGGCCACTCCCATGGCCAAGCCACCGTTTTAGCCAATTGGCTAAAACACAAAACACAAAAACACACCTTGACACACACAACCTTGACCTCCATGCCAAATTTGAGCCTCCTAGGGCGAAAACTGTGGCGGTCAAAATGTGGGGCAATTTTTGTGGACCGACCGACAGAGCAAGCTATAGAGCTGCTAGTCGCAGCTAAAAAGCCTTACAGTCTTTGGCGGGTAAAGGCTGGCTAATTAAAGCAGCATTACGCAAGATATTTGTGTAACATCTTGTCAACCTAAAAAGTGGGCTGGCCAAGTTAAATTCTGGTGTCTAGAGTGTGTCTTTACAATAAAGTCTTTACAATAAAAAAGGTAGTAAGTTACCTGAAAGAAAACATAAGATCTCTTTTCTTAAACATCACAGACCTGCCCGGTTCTTAAACATGAGTGTGCTGCCACCAACATATAAACATTGCCTAGTGCAGCTTTAACCCATTAAATTAAAGGTGCACTCTGTAAAACTGCACTGAAGTGAAGACCCTTGAGACTCAACTTACAATAAATATGGAATACGCACAACTCACGGATGAATTACATACCCAGGAGCTTTTTGTCAATTGAGTCTAAACGGTCCTCGAATCAACCCTCGGTTTTGCATAGTGCACCATTAACTTGATGTGTGTGAGCAGAAGGTTCTAGAAAACATTCACAAAAATAAGGGAGCTCAGCCAGCTTTTCCTGCATGCATAAATAAAAGCTAAAATATGTGTTTTGAGGTGAAAATTAGATTGGAACAAGTTTGTCTTCTCGTGGGAAAACTCCACAGGTTTAAATGCAAAAGCGATTTCCGGCAAAGGGAAATCAACACCTCAAAGTTGATGATGCATGGTGTAATATGACAAAATAATGTGTGCTTGATGGGACGTGATATTCTTCACAACAACTAATTATTAGATGCCTCTGCCTCTTTTCAAGTACCTAATTACTTCTTGCTGAAAATATCATGGGGAAATATATTGATGCTGAACATCTGCGGGCCTGAGTGGGTGCAGGTTGCTATGTCACAATGAGGAACCTGCATTGTTATTTTCACTGCTTTTACAATCCAACAAACTGTGTTACAGGGGATGGCAGTGAATGGAGAAGTCGTTACACTTCACTTGCTTCAACATAACATCAAGCCAATGCAGTAAGAAATTACATTACCATTTACTTTGAGCGAACCGTGGACTGCTGAGGGTGTCTTTTAAAGAAAGAGATCATAACTAGAGAGTTTATGATGAGCAGAACATAAGCAGTTGTCAGCAAAAATGGAGTAAATAAAGTCAGTGCTTGTTGATAAGAAAACACTGATAGAGCAACAGCCTAATCCTATTGGGTCTGGCTGCTGAAACGCCGAACCCCAATGTTCATTCCATCATTTTCTTGTAGTGGTCGAACGGAGGGCAATCAACAATTAAACTGAACAGCAAAAGCAAAATGCATAGACTTAGAGCGTTATGTTGGCATATGGAGAGAAATATTAAAATTGAGAGCAACTTTAATTTTTATCAGCACACTTAAGTCTGTATTTGACAAATAGCAGCTGGGTCCCTAGAGACCACAATGTTTTGAATTTCAGCCTCTTGGCACATTTCTAAACATATAATTATCCATACATGATGAATTCATTTTACTGTATTTACTCCTGAAATTAATTTACAGCTCATTTTTCATACCTCGTTATTAAAAAAAATAAAATAAACAATGCATTAGATCTAGCCTATTATTTAGACTATATTCAGCAGTTGTGCACAATGGTTCCTTTTAAACTTTAGAGTTTGTCTTTCTTTGTAATAAAGTTGAGACCAGCTCCCTTACCTAGATCCTGGAAGGGATAACCCATGACAACGGGTCTACTGTTGAAAAATAATGACCTCCACAGAGGTTATCATTTTGCAATCTAAGACCACCTCAGAGTGGATTATCCCGCTTATCACACAGCTTGTAGAGCGGCCTCCCAATGTCAGAAGTAAAAGCAAAGAAATTACAACAAAGTTCCTTTCAAGGTTGGGTGGTGGTGTTGTGTTTCAAGGTTGCCAAGTAGCTCAGCTAGCTTACGACAGACAGCGAGCTAGCTAGGAGAGGCACTCACTCGCTGCTGTTGCCTGGACTGGAGGAAAGGTGCTTTACTTTTCCCTGTCTGTGGTGGAGTCCAGTAATATAGTTAACAGACAAGTAAGTATGTATGTATGTAGCTAGCTTGCTAACATTAAATTACAAAACATAATATCAACACTTCGTGAAGCCCATTAATTTGGAACAAACAGGTACAGTTATGAGGTCACAGCTTTAGGTCAGATATTCACAAAGAACCAACTGCAGAATGCCTTAAGGCCCCTACAGACTGTGCGTTTTTCCCCACGATATCGCTGTCACAGACGAAAGTTGACAAAACGCGACAGAATTTTTCGTCTTGGGCACAAATCGGTGGTCCTAGAATGCACTGTGCGGCTCGCTCCGCGACAGGCGATATGGGTGGACTACGACCAAAGACAAGCTGAGTCAGACTTCTGACACTGAAATTTGTGTCCACAATCGGACAGTGTGACTCCTGCTACGATCCACGTCTGCAAGCAACCAATCGAAACAGGTCTCCTCATAAAATTCATAGAATTCAAGGGGTTATTAAAAGGGGGGTTATTTTTTTGTACATGGAACAGAGAGAGAGTGAGACCTCTTCGCTCCGCTCCGCCAGAGGGAGCATGCAGCCCGATGCCAACTCGCACACTGGTGGGAGGCATAACAGTGCCGTCTGAAAGCAGCGGGTGGAGGTCTGGAATAGATCTATGTTTTTTTGTGCATCACTGAGCTTTATCATGACGACTGGCCAGGCAGATTAATCACACAGTCCAACATGCCACAAACTTGAAATCCTCCAGTCTGATATGTACTGTAGTCAAGACTTGTCTCGTACAATGTGACATGGAATGATCGTGTAAGGTAGCTGTTGTCACACAGTCTGCAGCCGCCTTTAGTTGATCAATCAGAATTGACTATTCATTGTGGCCATGTGAAAATCAGATTTAATGGCTGGACTCATCCGAATACTTAAGCACAGTACTATGTGAGGTATGGTTCATTTAAGGATACTATTACAGTCCAATTCTTGAGCTTTCAAAAAAAAATGTAAATCATCCTTTCCTGATCACTATAACTGAAAATACATATGATGGGTTTTCAGTGGGCTTTTCAACCTTAGTTTTTTATTCAATGGAGCAGCTGGACAGGAAAAAACAATTTCAGTTATCCTACACAGTGTTAATTTTGGCAGCTGTTATATATTTCATTTTAGATTAAATGTAGATTATTTTTTGGCTACATTTTAGTCATTTTTATCCTTAGTTTTAATCTGGGTTTAGTCGGCAAACAGTCATTACTATATACTCTATTTTATAGCCACAAAAGTCATTAATTTTAGTACTAACCATAGGCCGTTGAACATTTGATTATAAAGTTCAGATCAACATTGTTGTGCTAGCATAGCTACAAAAAAAAATATGACAATACTTTTGAGACAGGTCAGAAGAGCAATATTTATTATAAGATTGCATTAAAATACATAATACAGGAAAAAACGTACATTGTGATATGACCGTCGACATTCTTTTCCAAAACCAGTGTAATGTACACATTTTCCTTCTCTATAGCCTACCTCTTCTGGTGGATTTTTTGTTTATAGCCTTATCTCAGACAGACACTGCTTGTCCTTATGAGCCCTGATTGAGACCCAGACAGAAAAATATTGTGAAAACTGACAGTGTACATGAGGCTTAGCTGTTCTGAGGTGTCCTTGCAGCTTGCAAGTATCTTTTACAAGGTGAACCTGTGGGTTCCTGAGACGATACAGCATACTGATTAATGTAGTTTTGCTTTATTATTAAATTTGAAGAGAATATCTGCACCTCATGACCACCATTAGGCCCAAATGTACTCTTGTCTGCAATGCTCCACTGGCCTGAAAAGTGAGTTTCAATTTGAGGTGTTTTATGATTAAAATAATGTTCCAACTGATGAACACCTACAGTAATTGCCTGCACTGATTTATTGATTCAGTCATAGTGTGAAAGACAGCTGAATATTATCTGAAAAGAATTATCTCAAATCATTTTACACATCTTGCTATTACTGTCATGGTTCTGTTCTTTGGACTCTTTTTGTGTGTGTGTTTGGGACTCTTTAGGTTATGGACTTGTGTTCTGGGGTTTTAGTTGTTTCTGGACTCTTGTGTTCCTTGTGTTTCTTGTTCTGGTTTTCTGTCCCTGCTCTGTGTGGCCCTCCTGTTTCCCTGTAGCCCTTCCCAGCCTGTGTTCCCCTGCACAACTGCCCTGGTCTTGTTGCCTGCCACACCCTCGTTGTCTCCCTTGTTACCCAATCCTAGTGTTTCCCTCCTTTCCCCAGTGCCTTCCCACTCCAGGTGTGTCTTGTCCTTTAATTAGTTCCTTTGTTCTCTGTCGGTTCTTTTGTCTACCTTCCCAGTGTTGCCATCTGTTTTCTAGTGTTCCTTGCTCCTCGTGTTTTCTACATGTTACTTTAATTTTTGCATTTAAATAAAGTTATTTCTTCAGTCCCCGTGTCTCCTGGCTCTTGCATTGGAATCCACCTTCCTTGCTACAACGTGACAATTACAGTGTACATTAAAATGTACAGATCTTATCTTCATGCCATTTTGCAGTAGTAAGATAATTCTGAGGCTTGATACAGCAGATGAGCCAGTCGCATAAAAATGTAATCTCAAGCATCCTCAAGCCCATCGAACTTTTGAACATGAATCAAGAATCATGCAGTGAAAACAAATGAATGCGTGTGAAAGTGATGCGTATGCAGCTATTGAAACATATCTTCTGGGGCATTAACACTGACTCACGATCAGGCGCTCTGATTTGTATGGTTTTGGATATCAAACGTTAGATTTTTTTTCCACCCAGGGCCCACCAAACAGCCCCGACTGGCTTACATTTGAACCCTTAACTGCTCTGTGAAGAAACTGATGCCGCATTAAATGGCACATTGCAGTTCAAAGCATTCCATTGACAACAATAAAGATGGCGTAAGAATTAACATATGTCCTCTCTGTGATCTCTGTGTCCTCCCACTGGATTACTCATTGACTCATCCATTCATCGTGAGGAGGAAGTCTGAATATATTTTCAGATTTCCTTGAGCAAATACCTACCTCAACACTGTCCTATATATTGTAAAAACACCTAATCCTGTCAACATATCGTGAATGTGACAAAAATGCACATCTACTTAACATTCGCAGAGATACAGTGCCTCGTGGCTCCCTATCTTGTACTGACAATCTACACACTATCAAAATCACACCAAACCATAAATAATCTATATTTGCCTCAGATTATACAGCCTGTTTTTTTTATATATATACTGTTCAATGCACTAGGCTTGTACAGCATGTAGTCTCAGACATACAGAAGTAGTATACAGAACATTTTTACTGCAGACGAGAAGCAGAATAAATAGGACCATGAAATATGATGAATTTTTATTGAATGCTTTGACTCCTGGTATCCTGAACAATTTCATGAAATACTTACTTGGACAGTGGAGTTGCAAGCATTGTTTTCAATTTTTGCTTTCCCTCTGATGTATTTATTCCAGGAAGGTTTTTGCTGAGCGAGCGTGCTCTGTTAGAGCGCTGCCCAGTTTTTATATCCATACATACATTTACACTCGGAAACTGTCCTACTATAAACTGAACTCAAACTTTAACATGAACCATAACAAAGTACCAAATTTAAAGTTGGCTAGCCTTTTTTCCTGTTGTGAATTTGTGCTATTTTCTCATAATCCAATGTGTGCTCTTGTCTCATAATTCAGTTCATGTTGAGTAAATTTGTAATGAATTAAATGTGCATTCCATTTCACTAAATTTTATAAGCCTGGGTTGGAATCCTCCGTGCAAACATAAGCATCATAAACACGACACGGTGAACATCTCATTCCTGCCTTACCTTCACTGATTAATTTGCAAATGCATTAGCCCACTTTCATTCATATTAAAGGTGTCCATGTGTGTCAAGAAGGTCACAGAGGAAGTTGATCTTGATGAGGTTTGATTACACATATGGTGACACTCATGTTGCATATGGTATGATTACATTATGCGGTTATCTGCTTGCAGCAAATACTTAGAACAATATTCCATCAGTTGTAAGAAGATCATCATGCCTGACAACATTCTAGCGCTTTTTCTCAGGTATTGAGAATGATACTTAATTTTATTGCATTACCTCCTATTCTGAATAAATTAAGCAAACAATCAAATATTGCCAATCTACATACAATGAATTGGGGACAAATAGTATACTGCAAGTTGTGTTTCATTTTGCCCATGCACTTCGGTAATTTAAAGAGTAACTAAACCCAAACCCAAATCTGTGTGAAGCTTGACCTCTAATGGTGAAAAGTAGGGTGCCTGGTCTTTGGTGGCAGGTGAAGTCAGAGAGACAGCAGCATCGCTAGCTGCTGAGACGGGTGACTACACTGACAGCTTCAGGTAGCCACTCCCGTCTCTGTAATATTGGGGAGAAATTACAGAGATTCTAATCCCGTCCAAACAGGTACATCAAATTACACCCATCCTGTGTCAAAAATTAATACTCAAATGTTTGGGGCTATGGTCAATTCAGAGAATCACTGAGGACGTCTGTAATACACCAAGTTACCTGATGCCCCCCTGTAAAACTAATCCTGAATAGTGCATATGGGAGGTGACATCAATTACAGCTATTTCAGGAATATTAAATACCAGTATATTTTCTGTGCATTTATGTTAAACTGCATTTATAAATGCAGTTTAACATTGTTTTAGAACAAGCAAAAAAAAAAAAAAGAAAACATTCTCGCATTTAAGCCCTCAAGTTTTTAAGCTTCAAAATAACATTGTGCAGTAATAAGTGATTCATGAAGTTCAAGGTGTCAGACATGGAAGTTACTGGAATGGAAGCAATCCAAGCGCAGAAGGCTTGCCTGTTTTTGTTACCCGTGAAAAGCAGATAAGTAGCAAGTCAATCAGTTGCCAATTAAGTCAAAGAATAGGTACCAAACTTTGGTGCCAAATGGTATTTTTCACATTAGCAAGCTGTGATATAAAGTGGCACTTTAAAAAGACTTTATCCACAGTCACTGGGAGAAAGTTCAACCTTGCCTGTTTGATTCTTAACCAAAATCAGGCATATATGCTGGTCTGTCTGACAGATGTTTTCATTCTGTTTAAAGGTTATGTCCTTGTGTCGCAGGTGACAGCCTCGCAGCAGAAACTCCAGCCCAGTGCTTCAGTACAACGGTAATATCCTTCAAAGTAAACTTTGAGAAAAGAATGTGACATTCATTTTACACAACCATTACCAACTTTTCATCAGCATAGTTCAATGTTACTATATCCAAGTCAATCAAGGCTACCTCCAAAGCTGCATACCAAAGACTTGCATTCATTTAAAAATAAGCTCAAGTTTTTTTTCCCCCATCAATTTGTGATCTTTGAAGTGTCCATGTGGCTCTGTGTGCTAAAACACTGAATCTGTGGATTTTACTTGTCAGCTAGTTGAGCTGAATAAGTATAAATGTGAGAGTTGACTGTTGCAAAGGTCTTTGATAAATGTCCAATGTAAGGAACATTGCTTTATTAAATTTCCTGATATATTTTAACTAAGGACCTATTAATAAGTTACTTACACAGAATTATTATTCCTTATAATGTTCTTTGAAAAAGTCTGATTGTCAACATATTTAGAATTCTGGGGTGTTGGGCAGCCAATATTACATTGAAAATGACAGAAATGGTCTTGTTTTGTAGCCAGCACTTTAACAAAATCAAACACCCCACTCCACGATTTAAGAAGTAACACACTTTGTCTCTCTCCCGGAGAAATTAAACATCTTAATCTTAACAATGAAGTCAAATGAAAATAAGAGTACTTTCCAACTTGGATTATGAAAAATCACGTTGGATATGTTTCTTTTAATGGACAAAAGGAATAATAAAGTATCCAGGATTGGTTTCATGTCCAGTGATCTGGATTAACTGGTTTTATTTTACCTGGTGACCGACCACCGGGTGAGCAGGTGGTTGGTTGTAGCAACCAATAGCAACAGCAGATGTCATGAGCAGGTTGTAAGGAGGAAGACAAACATTTTGCTGTCCTTGTGAATGCCTGTTCCAATAAATTAATTCTATCAGCAAATGTTAATATTTTTGTGTCTTGTTGCCCTGTGTCATTCATTTAGCCTGCACTAAAAAAAACAAGCGCATTTTCACCTATCAATTGATCAACTGATTGAACTGAAGAGTATCTGTTTGGACGAAAGGCGGCTGCAGACTGTGCAACAACAGCTATCTTATAAGATGATTCCATGTCACATTGTATGAGACGAGTCTCCTAAAATCTTGACTGCAGTACGTATCAGACTGGAAGATTTCAAGTTTGCGGCATGTCAGACTGTGCGATTGATCTGCCTGGCCAGTCGTCACAGTGAAGCTCAGTGATGCGCAAAAAACCCGGATCTGTTCCAGACCTCCACCCCCTGCTTTCAGACCGCGCTGTTAAGCAGGGGGTGCAACTTAAAAAGCTTAAAATATACTTTATATATTTTATGCCTCCCACTTGAGTGCGAGTCAGCATCGGGCTGCATGCTCCCTCCGGCGGAGCGTAGCAAAGAGGTCTCACTCCCTCTCTGTTCCATGTACAAAAAAATAAAACCCCTTTTTATAACCCCTTCAATTTTATTTTCCATGGGTTAGGGTTAGGGTTCAAACTCATCGTCAGTACTGTTTATGATGAAGTTCGGGCGGGGGAGGAGACCTGTTTCGATTGGTTGCTTGCAGACGTGGATCGTAGCAGGAGTCACACTGTCCGATTGTGGACACAAATTTCTGACAGTGTCAGAAGTCTGACTCAGCCCATCTCTGGTCGTAGTCCACCTGTATCGCCTGTCAATGAACGAGCCACACAGTGAGTCCCAGGACCACCAATATGAGCCCAAGACGAAAGATTCTGTCTCAGCTTTCGTCTGCGACAGCGATATTGTGGGGAAAAACACAGTCTGTAGGGGCCTTTAGAGTAAAAGGGGACACTTACCTAGTCTGTATGCTAGGCCTATTTTGCAGGAGAGCTGGCAGGGCAAAAACAGGCCTCTGTCACCAATGGTCTTCCCACACAGGTCTTACCACAGGCCAAATGTTGAGCATTCAATCTAATAAATTGACATGAGATCCAGGTTTGTCCTTTTTTATAAAACTATAGTTCATAAGCTAAAATTGAAAAATATTTTCTCAACCACTCAATGTAGTCCTCATCTGTATTTTGGTTAGCACAGGCCTGATATTAGTTTTGCCAAGGAATCTGGCAGAACTAATAAAATGTTTAACTCACAGTATATCCATCAGTTAGGTATTGCTAATAAATCATCATACCTGAGCCATCAGTTATTTTTTGGGAAATTTCTGCCCTCATGCTGTTGAACCCTTGAAGGTCGACTGGGAAATTAACAGCTTCCCCTTTCAGCACCAGCTCAGCCACCTTGAATAAAGAGTGTCAGTATTCATGTAAATTTTGAAGTGGGGGATGAACAGACTGATAACGTGGTGTCCTGCTGACTGGGATGGCCAATGGTCCCACATGTCCACCTCCCCACACTGAATCAGCTCCTAATGAAGGGTCTGCAAAGAAAACAATTCCTCTATGTTCTCCTGTTTTGTTATTGGGCATATCACAAGCTATTCATGACACAAAAAAGGTAGCTGACCGTTTTAAAGTTTGCTCACTCCAAGAGGGTCAACAAACAGGCCTCGTTTTTGCTTTGGGTACAGGACCCTTGAAAAAATGGCTTGAATATTTAGATTTGTTTAGGTGGTAGATAGTTTTTACGTTTACAAAAGTAGACTTCCAGACTCCAGTGTCTGTTGTGGCAGACAGCTCCAAAGAGTACATCAAATGACATGATATCGACCTACAAGCAATTTTTCCCACTGTTAAAACAGTTACACATTCCAAATGCAATCTTTATAACAGTATAATAATTCTTACATTTCTCAGACCCCTGGAGGTGCAATTCCATATGGCTGTCATTTTGAAGGTGTTGATCACAAGAATCTTCTCATGTGCTTCTCTTGCACACCAATGAAATGTAGCCATTTCTAATCTGCATGTAAATACATGATTGACAAAAGGTTTGTGAGTTATTAATTCAGATCAGACAGCACCTGCACAGGCTACTTAAAGCAGAAAAATGACCCAACTCTCCAGTTTGTTCTCAGGGGCAAGGCTCTGGAGGTCTGCTGAGAGGACTTTATATAGTCCTATTATGGACCACAAAATCTCTCCTTTGGCATTATTCCAAACTTTCAAGCTTTTTAAGTTGCATATTATAATGAAATGTAGTGTTCAAGATTAAATAGAAGACAAATACCAGGGTTTCACTAAAGGAACAGGGGGAGTTTTGACCAGGATCTGAGAAGCCAGAGGAGAGGGTCATTCAGTTCTCCTCAGTTTGGCAGGGATACCCTCTACTGGCTCAATGTACTGACTCAGTTGGTCAGTGTTTGCCATGGATATAGTGGAGTCCTTGAGGCATGATTTTTTTTTTTGTCCCCTCAAGAGACGTGATGACAGGGCCCCAGCATCTCACTCTCTATCTTTATGCCCTTTCAACTTTGTTCACTTACGTTTTGTCCGAGAACATGGTCCCCAGCTTTAAAATTGTCCTCCTGCCCATGTTCCTCTTTTCTTTTTCATATTTTCCCCTGGGATTTTGCAGCATTTGCCTGCACCTCCCTATGTGTTGTTGCCTGATCCCTCAGGCCCTCAGGAAGCTGCCCCTTGAGGGCAGTGGCCTCCACTTTCTTGTTAGTTATCTGCAACTGCAAAAAGACATAATATGAGGCAAAAAGATAGAATCATTACATTTGTAAATCCAAGAACAATTAGAGCTAACCATATACTCCAGTGGCACCTCAGTAGGGTATCTTGCTTCCCTCCCAAACAACAAGAAATAAGGGCTATATTTTGTCCAGAGGTCCAGAAACAAACAAGAATGTCATACATTTCTCTAAACAAAAAAAAAAGAAAAAAAAATCCACTTACCTTTGAATGGTGTCATTCGATTTTTCCACCAGCCCATTGGTTTGTGGGTGGTACGGGGAACCGAGGCTTTTCCAGATGCCCAGGAACTCATAAAGCTACTTGTTTTCCTTCAATTTACTGCAAACAGACAAATATAATAGCAAACCAAGATAACCTATCATAATTGTTGTTGATTTATTAACCTTATTTTTAAATTTTGTACCCTGGTCTGTTAGCAGTCTCTGAGGTGCACCAAATTTGTATACAAAGTCAAGAATACACTGGTGTCAATGAGCCTCTACACATATATACTGATTACCACCCTCTGTTATCCCGACAAGCTCAAATGGCTCAGTGACCTTAAAGAGATAGTTAAAAAAATATGAGCACATACAGAACAATACAAGATCTTTGCTGAATTACAAATCTCACCTCTGTTGGGTTGTACTGTTTTTTATCATTGAGATTAGCACGTTTGGACAGGTAGTCTGGGCACTCTACAGTCTGAAAAAGTAAAATAATTATTATAACTGTAAGGTAGGTATACGTTTATCTGCCATGTTCATTTGCAGATGTCACTTTCCAAGCCAAGATTTCCAGATTCCAGATTTATTTATTGTTACTTCCCAATTATATAACCCCCAAACTACACTGGGAGTGAAACGTATGCGGGTGGAGGTGAGCAGCGGCTGCTGCTGAGTTTCCCTAATGTTTATCAGTTAGACCTGCTACACCGGCAGCGTACGCTGCGAGGGCAAGTGTCCCAGACGTGTTGCAGAAGCAGCACTGTATGCTTATGCTCCAACCATATTTTTTGCAAAGTGATGCGTGCGTTGTCAAGCAAAAAGGGAGGTCTCCAAACCATATTAAAATAATCATTCTCTACTCTACAACGCCTGTCTTTTCATTATGCGCCCTAGATTTTTTCCCCCAGATCATTAGCAGGTGTTTCCACAGCTAGTGAATTTGACTACCATAACGGGGGGATACATCATATCCCCACCGAGGATGAAAACAAACAACCAGAAGTAGGCACGTAAAAAGCAGAGCCTATGAAATCCCCACCATTCCCGGCTGTATATCGCACACTGGATGTAGCCTACAGCACCGTACATGCTGTACAGGGAGTAACAGTACAGAGCAACGTATCAGCTTAACGTTAACATTACACGAAGCAAACAAGATTTAGCATCAGATTTATACTTACACATACCTGTGAATACACCAAAACATGTCATCCAAATGTTTTCCTCTGCCGTTGTTGTAACAGGTGTGGTTAGGACCCAAAAGCAGTACAATGCAGTTCAGTCAGTAACAGTTGGAAATTACTTTTATTGTCGACACAGCACACAGTATGCAAGGCAGGGTGGATAGATGCAACACACAGTTCAATCTTCAGGCTATTAGCCCACACACAGTCTCTGAAGTCTTGGCTCGGAGAAGGAAAGCGGCCTAGCTCGGCCGCGTAACTGGGAAGAGTAAGCTGGGCCCGCGGACCCGTACAGTTCAGTCTTTCAGCCTCATAGATGAAAGGAGGGGAGCTTACAGTGTGAGCTGTAGCCGAAGCTAGGAGTCTGAAGCCGTAGCTGAATCAGCTGACTGAGCAGAGGAGCCGATGAGGAGTGGGCAGCGACAAAGTCGGGAACAGGCAGGAGAATCAATACTGGGGGAGCAGGCCATGGAAACGGAGGTGCCAACGGGGAGCAGACAGGAGAAACACCAGAGCCAGGCGGAGAGGTCAAAGCCGGTAAAACAAACCAAAGCCCAGGACGCTGACGCAGAGCGTGTGGCCGGGGACAGAAGGCAGGTTAGTTTACCAGGAAGCAGGTGAGGAGGGCAGGTCGGGAACAGGCAGAGTCGGCAACCGGAGATCAGGCAGGCATAAAGTGCTGGAAAGTCTCGCAAAATGCTGTAGAACAATCTGGCAAAGACGTAGGTTACGTACTGTGACCACAGATTCTATGAGCATAGGCGTAGCCCTCCAAGGCTATCACTATTGGGTTTATCCCTGCGCGCATGCGCACCACTGAAGACTTTAATTACTGCCCCCGCACAGCTAGAGGCCTCACTTAGGTCCGCAATACCCCATCATATAACCTGCATGACCTAAATTCAGCTCCCAAGAAGCACTTTTTCTTCAGCGTCAAGAGCCAGTGAGGCCCTGGCCTTGGAGGGCTACGCCTATGCTCATAGAATCTGTGTTCACAGTATGTGACCTATTTCGCATAGGGCTCCGCCCTCCAAGGCTATCGCTATTGGGATAAGGGGCGGAGCCGGATGTAGTTGTTGCCTCACTGGCTCCATACAAAGAACGAAGCAACAACGCACACCCGGGACTCTGAAGGCAGCATTAGGAAAGGCAGAGTTGACCTGAACGTAACATAGAAAACCAACTTCCCAGCCTGGTCTGAACGCAGCATGGGCAATAACATTTCCCAGCCAGACCTCAAATGCACCACAGGCCAATATGACAGATAATATGGCAACAAAGCGAAACACCGTTACGCATCATTGCCCGCACGATATCCAAAGCAAATTGCTGCAGGAGACAACACCACACACGAGCGGGGGTCTCTAGAAAACATTGGGAGAGGGAAATGGGAGGAAAAAATCCTGACAGTAGCACAAGCATGCCACATATCCGTGCAGCCACTGTGCGTAAAAGACACATGGCCAGGCAATCACAACTCCCAGGAAGGAGACCACATAAGGGGCGCGATAGGATGGGTTGTCACATATTGTGGCTGTCCAAGTGTCCTGAGTGCGGGCTTCAAACCCCAGCCGTGCGCAACGAAGGCTTAACCATCATTCAACACATTCAGAGTAGAATGCGTCATGGAGAAGCAGAAGACATCCCGAAGATAGAAGCGTATGTAAGAGCATGGGGATGTTTAGGAGGCCGCAATGCAGATATCTTCCACTGTCGTGCCAGCGTGGAGAGCTGCTGACGATGACAGACCTCTTGTGGAGTGCGCACGGATGGCAGCAGGAGGTTCCTGATTTGCAGCAGAATAAGCTTGCAAAATTGCTTCACATAACCAGTGAGACAGGCATTGCTTGGAGAGAGCAAGACCGATAGATTACTCTCTGTAGTGCAAACAGCTGCTGCGTTTTCCTGACACTCGCTGTGCGCACCACATAACAGGAGAGAGCGCACACTGGGCACAACAAGTGAGATTTCCCTTCTTCCTCAGTATTATGAGGGGGAGTGTAAAACCCCTCCAGGGAGATTACCCTTGACCTGAATGAGCTCGTAATGCATTTCGGCCTATAAGCAGGGTTAGGCCTTGATACTGCAGAGCTGCCATCACCTCTGATCATCAGGCAAGGTAGAGTGACAGAGAGGGCGCAAAGATCACTGACTCGCTTGGCTGAAGTCAGAGCCAGCAATAGGGCCGTTTTGACAGATAACAGCTTGAGGGAAGTCTGGTTAAGCGGCTCAAATGGTGGGCCATCGAGGGAGTGCAAAACCAAAGGTAAATCCCATTGTGGTGCAAGGGAGCATGCGGGGGGCGTTGCCGTGCCACTCCAGGGCAGAGGCCAGGGCAGAGAGGGAGGAAGTCAGGAGAGCAATATTATTGGTGGCCGCCGCTCCCTGTGCTGCACACTGATGCACCCGGTTGGCGAATCTGGTGGTCAGCTGATTCTTAGGCGAAGGTGGGGTGGGTCGGAGTCCGCCGATCAGCGAGGCCTTGGGTAACAGCATGGATGCCAGGGAGTGCTCCAGTGCCGGTACCGGAGGGAAGCCCCTCTCGGTTTTCCCTTCTACCTTTGTGAAAGAGGCATAGGTGGACATCGGAGCCTTCAGCTTCGCCAGTTCAGCCGCTGCCGTCAGGAGATAGGGAACGATGGCAGGGAACTGCGGCCACACGGGGTCTGTCTGGGCCTCGGCAGTGGCTTGAAATAGATTCCCAGGTCAGCCACTGGAGGAGGAGGCGGGGCAGTGCACCGTGATTCCACGGCGTTTGTCGGCCACTTCGATGATCCCAGGTAACTCCCGGAGCAGCACTCCCAGCGCAGGCAGCAGTGTGGTAACTGAGGGAGGGAGGGCAGGAGCATGGGCAGCCTGAGGAACCTTCCCGGCGGCCGTCCGACCACTCGGTGAAGCCGGGGAGCACCGAGGAGAGCCATGGAAGGAGAGTTCGGAGCCATCCAACCCCTGAGCCTCATTTTCCATGCTGAAGTCTTCGTCCGCTGGTGCCAGAATATCCAGCATTTCCTCCACCGAGAAACTTTCACCGGCTATCCAGCCAGAATCGTCGTCGGCGAGAGCAGCCAGAGCGTCCACTCTGCGCTGCTTCTCCGCCTTCAGCAGTATGGCGCAAAAGGGGCAGGTGGAGCCGGGGCTGAGCGCCTGCTCAGCATGCTCCACCCCCAGGCACACCTCACTGCACACGTGACGGTCGTCGGGCATGATGTAGCCCACCACGATAAACCCAATAGCGATAGTCTTGGAGGGCTACGCCTATGCTCATAGAATCTGTGGTCACAGTACATGACCTACATCTTTGCGAGATTGTTCTACAGCATTATGTGTGACGCTCTGCGTCAGCGTCCTGGGCTTTGGTTTGTTTTACCGGCTTCGACCTCTCTGCCTGGCTCTGGTGTTTCTCCTGTCTGCTCCCCATTGGCACCGCCGCTTCCGTGGCCTGCTCCCCCGGTATTGATTCTCCTGCTTGTTCCCGACTTCGTCGCTGCCCACTCCTCGTCGGCTCCTCTGCTCAGTCAGCTGATTCATCTGGCCTCAGACTCCTAGCCACGGCTACGGCTCATACAGTAAGCTCCCCTCCTTTCATCTGTGAGGCTAAAAGACTGAACGGTACGGGTCCACGGGCCCAGCTTACTCTTCTTTTGATGGCATATCTTTTCTGTTTGGCTATTCCATCAGGAAAATGGTGGTTACATTTCACTGCAGTGGATTGGACTGCATTAGGCCTGTGCTGACTACATCATAGTCATGATCAGATCCGTATCTGGAAGCCCACTCTGAACAGATGTGTTTGTATCCACAGTCGGATGCAGTGGGATAAGCTGCTTGTTTTGTAGTGAAGTTGACCTCATCCGGCTAATCACATACATTCACAATCATTTTTTTGTAAGACAGTTCATGCTGCATTCATGGGAACTTGTTAGTAAACGAAGCAAGTTCAGGTTTATTTAGAGGCCAAAATCACTGTTTACAGTCTCAAAGGGCTTTACTGGCCCATAAGTTTATACAAAACAAAACAGGGCGACACCCCCTGACTTAATCCTCATAACTCCCCCCAAAAAAACAGAGTTAAGGGAAAAAGGGAAGATATTTTGGGAAGGACCATGGAGAGAGGGGGCCCTGTCCTGGCCAGCCAGGAGTGCAACAGGTGCCGGCCGGGTGGGCAAATTATCACATTTAAATTAAACAATTGGATCAAATAAAAAGAACGAATTGAACAAGATACAAAGTGTAAGGCTACATAGAAGTTAGTTTGCTAATAACAGATATAAAGGACATACTGTATTGACCCGAATATAAGACGGGGATTTTTTCTTATGAATAAATCTGAAAAAGTAAGGTTGTCCTATATTTGGGGTCTAGACTTTTATACTTCTTTATACTTTTATACTAGTATTAGGTGACACCTAATACTAGTAATCTAATGTGCTCCTTTTGACCAGGGCTGTCACTCAAAACTCACACCAGTGCAGGGGCCTTAAAGATGGAGAAACACAGTGACCGTCCTGAACAAAGTGGCTCAAAAGTAGGGCAAGTTAAGAAACAAATAAGAAGAAGCTTTGATGCTAACTTTAAGTTGATGGTGATAAACGCTGCAGAGTCGTCAAACAACTGCCAAGCAGCAAAGAAATATGGTGTCACGGAGTGTAATGTACAGAGATGGCGAGCCCAGAAAGACCATCTCAAAAAAAAGGTTAATTTAAGTTTAAAAAGTTTAATTTAAAAGTTAAACAACAGACTTCCTTGCTGTTTACATTGCGGTTTATTATTTTCAAATAAATTTAATTTATTAATTAAAACAAGATTTGGTCCTTATAAACTGTTTTTCCAAAAGATGGGTCTTGAGAAAGGGGGGTCGTCCTAAAATCAAGGTCGTCTTATATTTGGGTCAACATGGTAGATTGTGAGTATCATGGAGAAAACACACTAGCGGACAAGCAGTCAAAGCAAGGAAACAGAAGGAGCAGCAGCAAACCTCGACAGAAGAAGACGGGGATAACCAGCCACGAAGCTGCAGCAACAATCAGGATGAGGGGAATGGATGTGGGATGGAGGTGGAGGAGATGGATGATGAGGGTGGGGTGGGGACATTATACCTGGGAGATACAGACTCACTCACGCATAATGCTAGTTAGCATAATAATACTAACTAAAACTTGTTAGAAAGCACAGTTTGCAACCATTTTCTGCACAATCTCAAGACATATTTGACTGTGCTGTGAGTTTCCCATTTTCAAAAAGGGCATTTATAATGGACTGTGGGACTGTGTTGAAGGCTAGCAAGAGGCGCTGCAGCAGAGACAAAACAGCGGCTGACTACTTTTTAAAGTTGTAGCTCAGTATTTCATAACTTTGGGAACTCCCTGCAGTCATGAATGTTCTAACCCACATAGATTATTAATTATTAATCCTCTCAAGCTGCTCCTTTCTGAGTCACAGATACTGGGTCCATACAAGTTAGTGCACAAGTTGTGGGAAAAAACACATATGTAGTGTCTAAAA
The DNA here is from genome assembly GCA_900302535.1 of Neoniphon sammara. Taxonomy (NCBI): domain Eukaryota; kingdom Metazoa; phylum Chordata; class Actinopteri; order Holocentriformes; family Holocentridae; genus Neoniphon; species Neoniphon sammara. Next base: position 330 of record OMKZ01035443.1, on the reverse strand, counting down.
CCACTTGGAAAACCACCCACTCTGCTTTCATCCTTGTCCAAGGTGCTTAGGAGGTTGCATTACTGTCATGCCTGCTGTTACTAAGCAACCAAAAACGTCTTGTTGTAAGTACTAAGTACTTTGTAGTAGTAAGCATAAGAAAAAAGCCTAGTTAGCTAAAAAAAAAAAAAAAAAAAAAAAGACTAAAACCCTTGCAGTAGCTTTACTACTTGATTTTTACTGTACATGAAGACAAAAACCTTGCCATGTCTGGGTGCATCCCATCCTACAAGCCTGAAAGAAATATGGAGAATTTCACCAACTGATTCAGGAGCTTCATTAAAGATTGGT